>CM052162.1:21644021-21654950 GCA_028455555.1 Augochlorella aurata | reverse complement strand
ATTTGATAAAAAGACATCGAATTTTCACATAAGTATTCAGACGATTTCTAAAATTAGGTTCAAAAGTTATAAGAATGAATTTTTTTAAATTTTTATTACTAGTTTTATAACTCTATTGTTTAACAATATATTCCAAGAAGTTTTAAATTTTTTAAATTATTATTTATTTACGTATAATGAATAATAATTGCATCAATATAAATTTCATCCCCATAAAGTGTCCGAAATCGACTTTTTATAAGTAGCACTGGAATTTTGAAAATCAGAATTCTGTAATAGTCGTCTTCGCGGAAGTACTTACAGAGGGTTCGAACCCATCTCGTAGAGGTTCGAGTATATTTGAAAGTACTACCTTCTCTTGACAGAGTGCTTATAAGGGGTTCGAAGCTACCTCTTGGAGGTTCGAGTATGCTTGCAGTACACTTATCCCACCTCTACGAATAATAGACGTGTAACTGCATAGTTGCATTATAGGAGATCCAGGCATTAAGGGTGAAACACGATCTATTGCGGCGAGGATCCGGCGTATGCCTGCGAATAAGATATCAACGTCTCGGTTCGTAAAAATATCGATTCGAGGAGATTATGTTCCGCGCCGCTATGTATGCAAGAGAATGTACACAGAGTGGCCCGCAGGTTCTTGAACTTGCCTGACGATCTGTTTCCATGCCAGGTGGGGACCGGGATCGCCGGTCGGCAGGAGACGTCACATCTCACCGATCCTCCGCATCGTCAGGACGTTCATTGCTCACCACGAGCCCTGTTTTTCTCGTTTCTCATCGAGAGGCCATCTGCGACGAATCGTATCGTCCGTGAACGGTCCCTCATTCTTGGACCACCATTGTAACTCGACGGAAGTCGGACATTGAAGAAGAAGAAGAAGAAGTCTCGAGAGATAATCTGCGCCGATAATCGCAATCGATGTCATCGATCAACATGAGGGTCTTCAAAACAGCGCTGCTCCTGGTGGCGCTGGTCTCGAACAGAGGCGACTGCCTTCCGCTCTCGAACGAGACGTCGATCCTGGATCCGACGGCCTCGTTCCCAGACTCTTCCTCGGAGGCCGATCATTACGATCAACGACAAAACGGAACCGAAAATTATCGCGTTCACGTGGGCGGCGTCGTGGTCGTGTTCGCTCCGGTCGAGGCGCTTCTCCTAGCCAGCGCCGCTGCTGCCGGTGACAAGATTAGCTTATCCGCACCTAACCAGGGCAAGCCGACCACCAGCAAACCGGAAACCGAGCAGAAACCTTTGGCGTCGCCCAAGACAACCTCCAGGTATTTCCAATTGCAAACAGAACACCTATCGGACGCTAATTTTCTTCATATTCGCCGCCTGCGAAAACTTATAGAAATTGAAGTTCCCTTCAACTCGAATAATTGATCATAAGTTTTGCTATGTTGCTTTACCTCGGAAATTCGGATCCAAAAGATGCTAAAGTTAATATTTCATCCAACAACGACCGCTAATTGTTTATAGTCTGTAAACGAACAGACTTTAAATATTCCCTCATGATATTATTATATTCAATCAATCAAATTCTTGACAATAACATTTATATACTGTTAGAGCTTTTCCATGTTGAAGATTAAGCGAAGATGAATCGAAGATTTTAACTCTTTTCGCGAGATTCGAGTTATCGAGGTTAAGTTTTGTTTCTGCCGCTAGGACTGCGCTCGAAGAAAGCCCGGGAATTTTAAGTACACTTATTGTTGCACATTGTAATGCTAACTAATTTAATTAATTTAATGGAATCTGATTTTGTAATGGTAACAAGGTTAACGAAAGTCTTTGTTGCAGGGCTGGGACACGTTTGACGAATCTATTGGCCCCACTCTTGCAGCGGATTCGTCAAGAGTGAAAACTTGTACAGACTGGATAGAATATAAGGTTCCATCGATTCATCGTTAACAAGCTACGCATTAAAATTGTGTTCGATACAAATGCTTAAGCGTCCGCAGTCTGCTCATTTGCTTTTGCATAATCGTGTACTAACCTTTTCTCATTAGTATTTCGCGCTGCGCTTATACCTGGAGGAAATTGTTTGGGAACGTACATGGACTCGGGAACGTACAATATACAATGTCTTGTTATCGAAACGAAATTTATTTGATTAAAAATTAAAATACATTATTCATGAATTCTTTTTGGTATATCATCACAATACTTTGTATAAAAAATGCTTAGGACTATGCTCCTCAGAATTTACATTGTCTGGGTGGAATCGTTTATTCTTCAGAAAAAGAAAAAAAAATCAAGGAGAGAGAGAGACAAAACGATCATCACTTTCACACGGATTTTACAGATACGGTTGATATATATATATATAGTAAATAACGTGTACTCCAACGAAAAGGGCGAAAACTTCAGTTTCTTTCTTTTTTTTTCATAACGGAAACGCAGTGTAATGGTAAATAAGGTTTACAGATGGTCATTTATATATTATATACAATGTCCTGAACTTACACGACGGATCAATTGTGAATCATGGAAGCGAGTACAAGAATATGTTTTTGAAATATATCTCACCATTAAAATAGAAAGTAGCTCTGTGTAATGTGTTCTCCTCCTGTCTTCTTTACACCAAAAGACCTGTCGAGTCGTCAGAGTAATCTGTGTTTATCCTTCGTTAAAATTTCGTCCAACGGAAAATCGTTCTCGTTTCATTTTTGTTAAATATCAAGGATGCTTTGAACTGCGACGGACAACGGACCAAACGATATTCGACGAACAACGAAATTCGTTTCATTCGTGTGATTCCCGGTCGTCTGTACAACCCCTGGCAGATGGCAACCCGTCAAACGATATAAAACGATTGCAACAAAATAGAAATAAAAATCGGAAGCAAAAAGCCTTTCGTCAACAGCGCCACGAACGAAATTAAATTATAGGAGTTCAAAAGATCTTTATAAATTACAATGATCGCGATAGAAAAGATCAGGAAGAAATCAATTCAGCTCACCCGGTAGTTGCAGCCGTGCGTGCTCGCAGTCTTTTTATTTCGACTATCGGGTATGTTCTGCCAGGAATAGCACGAGTCCGAACGCTCGCAATGCAATGTTGTACCGTAAAACTAATATACCCTGTGTCTCACGTTAAAAGTGTTCCATTTTTTGTTGTTTTCATCCTTTTTGTTTCGTCAATACTCGAACGAGGAAGTGAAGCTTTGAATGAAATGTCCTTTAAGGTGGACCGAAACCTGTACATCAGTTTCCGCTATCGTAGAGGGATTAACGCTCTTTCGAGATTACGTTCGTTAGAAGCACAATCGGTCGGTGCTCTCGGTGGGCATGAGAAGTCGATTCGTTAGCTACGAGTTAAGTATTCCTTGGTTCGTCCAGTTATACTCGAAGCGATTTAAACCGCGAATTAATTCTAGCGCGGATAACGACTAAACCCTTAATAATAAATTACGCTAGGCGAAACGATAATGATCCGAACCGTGCGCGGGTCGAAGTACGATCGGCTGAACAATAGAGCGCCGGCAGGTTCGCGGTAACTAGACTGTCAATTCAGCGTCGAAATCATACGGGAGCTTTTCGTTTACGATTATATACATGAAACGCGACTCGACGAGGAAAATACTGAAGCGCACGAGTATAGTTGGCTGCACGACGGAACGAGGAAAGCTGTACACGACTTCGACACACGCGAAACATATTTTATTATAATAGCTCGTCGACTATGTCGCTTCGACTAATCACCATGGCATCGTTCGACTTGTTTTCTCCGTCGAAAAATAGATCATAGGACACCGACAGACAGTTGTGCAAACGATACGCGGCCAATGGCGGATTATCGCATCCTGGAGCCCATCGCGATGGATTATGTGCACGTTTATCTATGCTGTTTCATCAACGGTGCATGTTTTCTTACACGTAAATCAGTGGAGAAGTCTCTCCGTTAGCAGAAGGAAACGTTGAAGAGAAAAGTTACGCGGATTAGCAGATCTCCAATCGAAGATATTTTCTAATAATGGACACGATAGGCAGGGATGGTTTCTTAAATGGCACTACTTGTTTTAGACTTTATAGCGTGGTAATTGCTCTCAAGACTAATTGCTCCTCCTTCGACGTTACCTTCCATCCTCGATACCAGCCGAAACGTTTCGATGTCCTGTTTTACGTGGTTCGTCCTGTTATAAAATTGCAGATGGGCGAATGTCTCTTCAAGCTCCGCGGATGCGTAATTCGTTATTGGACGCGAGAGGCTCGCCAGCGATTCGCACGTCGTCGATAAACTGTGATTAATAGAAATAATCAGATGAAAACACACGCGTGCTTTAGGAAGAAAGTTGAGCCGCTGCGTTAGCGTTGAGATCTTCGTAGTTTCTCGGTTCCCCGGGACCGCTATTATTAGCGACTTTTAATTCCTCCTTACCCGCCTATAGAGGAATTATTCCATTTGACATCTTGTTAAAAAAGTCAATTGCTCGTCAAAAAACAGTGGCTCAAGAAAAACGCGCGTCGTGAAGCATGTTACAGATATGTGTCGGTACCGTCACCGGCAATTACCTCTTTGAGCAGGAGACGACAGTTCTCCATCACGCTGCGACGCCTGTCCGACGAGTTGCTCAGAATCTCATCGGACTGATGCAAGTTGTTCACTATTTTTCGCATCTCTTCCAGCTCGGTGACAGTCACCTCCAACTTCGTCTCCAAATCGGACCTGCAAACCGTCGCCGTGGTATACTCTGTATCGGTTTCGTGTTAAAACTACCGAGCACGGTTCTCGTTTAGTTCTACGGTTAACGATACGCGCGAGAGAATGAAATGCGTGCATACTTTTCCTCTTTCAATTCCTGAATGCAGGTGTCGTTGTCGAGCTGAATGATCCGCAAGACCTTCAGCAATTTCGTCAGGAGATTGTCCACGTCGATTACTTGATCAACAAGGCCGACCGCGGGACAGTAATCCGAAGCCAGCGGACCGTCGTTGGTGCCGGTGTCGGATTCGCTGATCGAGTCACAATCGTCGTCCTCTTCGTTCTCCACCTACAAGGTTTTTACCTTAATTTGATATCCGGTTTGCACAGAAACAGAATCCCTTTGTTACATAAATAAGAGATACAAAATACGAATTCTATTTTAAACATATCTGAAAGGTATACCTTGCGACGATGCAGAATTGCTTGCGTGAGATTGGTAAGGCTAGAACACTCGTCATTGGTGCGAGTCTTTTTGAGATTGCTCTCGTCGACGGTCTCCGGAAAGCTTAGAGCTCTGCGCAGAGAGTCGCTACTCGAGACCATGTTGTGCGAATAGGTATCGGGCAGAGGAACGTCTTCCAGGACGCTCTCCATCATCAAACAAGGCTCTGTCTCGAAATCGAGCAGATCCGACGAAGACTCCATGCTTAATTCTTCTTGGAAGCAAACGATTTTCATTAAACCTTGTCGCTAACTTTCTCTTCTAATGCTAAGAAGGAGTTTAGATATTATACCTCTGTACATTTGCTTTGCCGACTCTAACGAGGGCTTCTTGTCGGTATTCTTCGTCGCGAAAGGATGCGTCGCCGCGTTCCGAATGGCCCCGATCACTGCGGAGACGAAGGAACCGCTCTTTGGACTAGGAGTGCACTCTTTCAGGCTGTGCTTGGAGCTAACAGGACTGGACTCGATGCTACTATTGCTTCTACTGTACGCTTCATTATGGTATATTACATCCTGAAGAGAAAATACAGTATCGCTAACAGCTCGAGGTGGGTGATAGTAGTGTCGCAGTGAAAAGCGAGCGTTTACCTCGAGGTCCTTTACAGAGATATTGTAGGAAGTGATCAACTGGTCTACCAATCCCTCTAACCTAGTTCCCAAACCGGAAAGCGCGACCGCAGCCCCGGAAACTGCGGCGCCTTGCGTGAGCAACAGTTCTCTGCTTCGTCGTTCGACAGCATTCAGTTTCATGCTCATGGATAAATTTTCTTGCCTGTAATAGAAGCAAGATGAAAAAATTGCGGTCAAGACACGCGGTCGAGCCTTCCTGGTCCAAACCCATACCTTCGTTGCTCGCTGATCCTAACTAGGTGTTTGCATTCCTCCGTTTGTCTTTCCAATTCCATTTCTCGCTTAGCCAGCATCTCTTCCTTCTTGGTCAGCTGGAAAAACCATCGTAATGTCAGACACAATGCACACGTTTATCCATAGTTTTCTTCAACGTTAGATAAAATAATGAAATGATTAATCACCTCTGTCTCTGCCTCTTTCAGAGCCTCTGCCAGAGTAGCTTTTTCCTCTTGAAGAAAGTCTTGCATCTCAGCTGACTCTGCCTCTAGCTCCTGTTGCTGCTGCAACAACGCCTTCTGGGCTGCCAGGCTCTTTTCCAAATCCTAAACAAGTGAATATATAACGTTAGCGGTTTTAATTCATGTCTAATATATTTATAAAAACGATCTTTTTCAATAATAGTTTCAAATTTGTCGCGCTTATTTTAAGGATCCATACAGTGCCAGACCACGTAATGGCAAGAAGCTCAAACTGTTGGACAAATTTACCAGCAGAGTAAAGTACCTTTCGGAAATGTACATTGGCGACATCTCTGTGTTTTTGAGATAATATGCAGTCGATAATTCGGTTACTAGTTTGAGCGTTTCATCACTACACGATTTAGCGCTGTACTGGCCCCAAAGCAGTGAAGCTCGTCAGAACAAGGTCAATTTTTAAAATTTCATATCGGTACGCATAAATAAACTATTACGCACGATATAGATCCAGCAGAGTCTTCTGAATATTTTTCTCAGAATATTCTTTCGGATGAAGAATGTTAAATAACTACTGGTTCACAAATTCTAAAAACATAAACTGTTCTGTCTGACAAAGAATCTCACCCTGCTCAGCATGCGGCACAAGGACTGAAGATCCGCTATTTCCAGCTGCTGATTGGCCACTACTTGTCCCGACGACTGCAAATGGCACTCCAGCTCCAGGAAACTGTCACTACCCTCTGAAAGCAATCATCGGTTAACGCATCAAGGAATAGCTGTTGACGACGTAATGGGAAGAAGAACATACCCGCGTGTTCCGATTGAGGTGTCCCAAGCATGGCGAGGACTCTCTGAGCGTTCCTGTCTAGCTCCTGCCTAGCGAACGCATGATCGGCCTGCTCCTCTTCCAGCAGCCGCTTCACCTCGTTGATCTCAGCCTTGAGCTTCTCATTCTCCTGCTTCTGGCTACTGGTCTCCTCGGTCAGCCTCTTCAGATCGCTCTGCATAGTGTGCATGTCGTCCCACGTGCCCTCCGTCTGACACCCTTCGTGCAATCTCTCGACCACTTCCGGCCCGGCGACTACCGTCGGAACGCCCGACAAAGCGTTCTCTATGTCCTGACCGGTCAGACCAGTTTGCACGCTGGTCTCGTGATAGATACGAGTTTTCTCGGCTACCTTGTGCCTCGGATAGGGCGGCAGGCTCTTGTGAACAGAGGACTCCTTGCCAACACTTTTCTTCTCAACCTGTCTGCTCAAGCTGGCATCCCTGCTACCCGACCTGCTTCTGATCAACTTGTCAGTCTTCTCGCTGGCCTTGGGAATACTAATCTTGTTCCTGTTCCTTCTGGGCAGAGTAGCGTACGTGTCCAAGGCTTTATTGTCTGCGCTCATTGTCATCTTGTCGGGCCTGGAGATCCTGGACGACTCCCCACGGCCGCTGTAAGGCACTCTGGGAGTGCCCAGAGGTTTGCGGACCTCCTCGGACGGTGTCGAACTGGGGGTACGGGCTCCTCTGGTGCTGGATCCGCCTCTGGATCTGCAGCTACCAGACCCGCCGGAACCGCCGGAACCTCTTCCTCGCTGCGCCAGATCCTTGTTGATCTCTGTGGTCAGCGCTGATGGCAGTGAATCGGGGATTGGTCTCGTCCTGGTCCGCGGGGTCGCGGAAACAGCCCCGGAACGGAACGCTGTCGACATTCTGTTGCTCGTGGGTGTACCCTCCAAGGAGGGCTCTTTCACCGTCGACTTCTCCCTGGATCTAGCCCTTGTCACGGGCTGCGTTTTGCTCAGAATGCTCCTCGGCGTAGCCGTTCTAGGCTTCGACCTGAAAATTTTAGAACAGTTTTGTGAAATTACTGGATAAATAATCGAGGGAGCAGGAGGGTCGAGGACCGTCGACGCTAGCACACCTGGGATTAGCCGCCGCGTAGCTGGTAGTCAGAGGGGTCGGTTTGGCTCTAACATTTTTCTGCGCTTCAGTCGTAGTCGTCTTCTTCTTGCCCACGCTGGACGCGGCCACCGTCCTCTTCGTGTTCGTTCGGTTCGCTCTGGCAGACACGCTGCCCGCGATCGACGAGCTCTCGCTGCCACCCTCGCTCGTGCCCTCTCCGCCAGTGGTCAACCTGACGTCGTCGGGAAGGGTGGCGCAGGGGTCCTCGTAAACGGAGCAACAGCTCACTAAACTAGAGTCGCAGGAGGCCTCGTCCAGGCCCCCGCAACTGCTCGCGTAGTCTAGGCTGTTTCTGCTTCGCGCCTGCGAAAATCGAACAGAATTAAATCATTACAAAGTCAAACAATTTTCAACAATAATTTAGTTAATTTAATTAATTTTAATAATTTAATTTAAAAATTTCATTAAACCAGCTCGAATTGAAGTATTTTATTTGATCAAACCGTACGTTCCAACCGTAATTAAATGTTTTATCTTTCAATAAATTAATTTCCGAATTTAAACAAGTCTGTCACCCATATATTAGTGATAAACAATGTTCTGCAAAAGTATAGAAACTAACAGTAATATCAAATATATGTACACGTAACAAGCCTATATTTGCTAAATAAACCATTTGGTTTAAAGCATGAATAAATAAATAAATGAATAAATAAATAAATAAGTAAATAAATGAATAAATAAATAAATAAATAAATAAGTAGACAAATAAATGAATAAATAAATAAGTAGACAAGTAAATGAATAAATAAATAAGTAGACAAATAAATGAATAAACAAACAAATAGGTAAATAAATATGAGTAGCCAAAGGGTTAAAGAGAACTCAATCGTGGGGGAAGGAAATATTTAATAATATCTGAATAAATAGCTTCGGCTCTCACTGACAATCTATACGGCGTACGATTCGAAGTCGAAGGCAAGTGCGTTAATAATTGAACAGCGCAACGAGCCGCCTTTTCGCGCTCGGATCGATGATCTCACCCTTGGAACCTCGGTGGCGCAGCCCTCGACGCCGCTGTCGCTGCCATCCTTGCTATCTTTTCCTTCGCCGGTGTAATCCTTCCTGTCCACGGACAGCGTCTGATCGGGCTTATGGGCTTCCGACTCCGTCACATGGATCACCGTGATGTTGCAGTCGCTGTTCATCGTCCCGTCAGGATCCTCTTCGTTCAACAGCGCGCTCGTGTCGACCAATGGGGACGCGAGATCCTCGGGGACCCCTGAATCCTGCCGCGCCACATTCTGCACGGGGGACACTTTCAGGCTATTGTCCTCGAGAGGCGTCTCCATCTCGAGGCTAGCTTGCTCGGTGCTCGGGCTGGCGCTCATTTCGTTGGTGCCATCCTGGAATCACAATGGAGATTACTTTTTCTACCGTTTTCATTCTCTCGTGTCTCCTGTTGCTCTGCGAAAAAATTGAAATTTTAATTATTAAGTTCTTTTCAGTCAGTTTCGACTGTTTCCATTTTCCTCGCATTTCAGGAGAGTCAAGGAAGAGACTGTTTTTAGTCAGCCGAATGGTAATGCGTTGGCCTAACTTTTTAGCATGCGTCGCGTTAATTTTCAATACGACAAGAAGCATTCTACGAATTATTATAACGTCTATTATTATTATTATTATTATTTGGCGGCTCCGTCAAAGAGAATTTATATGAAATTGAATTTGCTTACATGTGATTGATGTAAGGTATTTGAATGTAAACAGTGAATGTGAACGTATATAGTAAAGGCGCTAAATGTTATGGCGCGATAAGTAAATACGAGAGAAGTAAGAAGCGAGAGATGGAGTGGGGGAGCGTTTCGTCTCGGGTCCGCTAGAGGACTCGTCCGTAAGGCTATGCTAGCGGACCCTGCCTTAGACGCGGGGTATTGAGGAATCATAATTAGTTTGTATATATAAAATCGGGAATGCTCAGAAGACTTGCGCGAAAGATATCCATTTACCGGCAGGGAACGGAGGTAGCGGTCGCTACAATTATTATAATAATTAATATAACTCTTAGAATAACTCTTACAAATAATTATTATAACCTCTATTATTATTAATAATTATTATAACCTACTTTCGCCTCAACAGTTTGCAATAATCGAAGAAGCAACGCTGTTGACATAACCTTGAAACTTTGAGCTAGGTCTCCGGCTATACCAGCAGCAGTGTTGAAAAGGGGAGGACATGTGCAACCACAATTTTCACACGGTTATTAAAGAAATAAAAAATTGACCGGATCAAGAATGACCCAGTCATTCTAGTAATTTCCGCAAAATTTGCGCTCTCCTTTAAATAATAGTAAATAATAAATGTAAGAACCGAGTGTTCTCCAACGCAACCCTAAAAAAGAGAATACTCAATAAAAAGGGAAGCAAGAATTCAAAGAGAAATAGTGAAATAAAAATAGCACAGTTCTCTGCGAGGTTCATACATGTACATTGGAAGTCACTACCCTCTTTTCCATTTGAAAAGATTGCGCGATTCCGGTCGCGAAGTCAATTTCCTCTTTCCTGTCCGTTCATTTCCATCGGCGTGTCAACGAAATATCCCAGATTCGGTGGGAACGATCGATGACGTAATCGACTGCAGAGGTTCGTCGACGGCCAATCGGACCGGAAATGATGCAACGGCTCGTCAACGACCGCCACGGAACGAGTCGACGAGAAATATGGTACATACATCGCATATTCGGAGGACGAGCGGACGGACAGATGGACGGGACGGTCAACAGGATCGATCCGGAAGCAATTAAAATCCGAATCTTGACCGTGGCGAGCGCTGATCG
>CM052162.1:21517588-21586282 GCA_028455555.1 Augochlorella aurata | reverse complement strand
TTATACTGATAACCTCGTAAAATCGATGTGCAATAGATTAAAAGCTGTAGAAAATAGTGTTGGACATCCGAGAAAATATTAAATATATGTAATATTTAAGTTAACGTTTAAGTTTTACAAATAAAAACGGATGGACGACTTTTAGCGTGACCTTTTAGCCTGTCACCGAAGACATTAATTTCTATTCCATAGAAATGTATATCATTTTGTACATGAAATCATTAAACAGATCACGTAGAATATTTCTCTACAGATTATAACAGTTATTTGTTCATAAAAAACATTCCATAGACAAAACTAGAAAAGTTTTGAAAAGACTGTAAATGAAAAACGTGGAACCGGTCATTTCGGCCGCCATGGTAGCATTAAGTTTCGTGGGCCGAAGTGCAGGTGCGAAAGCATAAACACGCACCTGCATTTATTAACATAATTACTTCCCACGCTCTGCTCGACTAAGCCACATAGAAATTGCGCGAAATCATGGACGGCGTTAGAACATCAACTTCAACCGAGGACAATGCAAACAATCGTCTTCCACCGCCGAACAACAGCTCTCAGAAATTCGCGTTCTAACCTTGACATAACCCTAACGAGAACCTAGAACGTTCGCATAGGAGAAGATCGGAGAAGAAGACGTTTGGTACTTTGGCAATAAAAATAAAGAGGAACGGTGGAAACAGAAAAATTCGTATGAACATCACGCAGAGATCAAGTTCCCGCAGCGTAGACTCGCACTTTTCCCCCAGTTTCGCGTTGTTACTCATCCATTCGCCCCTTTCGAGTCAACATCTATATGTCATCGTTCGCACACGCGGTGCACGCATACGCGCGCGTGCGTACACAGACGCCCCGGCGATAGGGCGACGGGATCGTGCGTGTGCACGCACACGAGCGACGGGGACATGTGTACGCACACGCAGGACGCATCTGTCAAAGCATATTTCTCTTACCATCGTCAGACAGTTCCTTACATCCTATTTCATCGTTCCGTCGGCGAGTTTCCCTGGCGTTTTGACACTTTTCATCTCTCCCGCTTTCTCTCTCTCTCTTTCTCTCTGGCTCTATCACTCCCTTTCTCTCTCACTCGCACTCTATCGCTCTATCGTTCTCATTTGCTTCTATCATACAAAAATAAAAAAACCCGACGCAACGTGCACCGCCGTCTCGTTCTCACTCTCCCACTTTCTCTCTCTCTCTCTCGCGCGCGCTCTCTCTCTATCTCTTTCTCTCGTGGCTGTATTACTCACTTGCCGATAATCTCGCAGAGCTCGTAAACCTCGTCGAAGAGAACCTCGTCGTCCGCCATAGTGGCGACGAGGAGGTCGAGTAAGTCGACCGAGCGAGGGTTCTGAACGCGCCAAAAGGCGCGTTGGAGCTATACGAATTCGTAATAATTCGGAAGGCGTGCAGGTGTACGCGTGTTCCTCTCCTCCAGCGATCTGGGCCGACGTCGTGGTTTCGGTGTGGTGCCGTGTGGAATACGCGGCGGCGTGAACGTAGCCGCGTATCGTGGATTCACGGCCGCCTCTCCTTCTCCCACTCTCTAAACTCCGGCGACGGACGGGTGTTCTCTCTCTCTCCCTATCTCTCTTTCTCTCTCCGTTTCTCTATGCTTCTCTCTTTCTCTCTTGTCCTCTCTCTCTCTATCTCTTTCTCTCTCGATCCCGCAACAACGATGAATTTGTTTTCCTCTACGCACACGTTACGCACATACACCACATCCTCTTCTATGTACACAGCCGCGGAGATAATACACCCGTATAGCACGCCCGGACTGTCGTCGTCGCACTGGCACTCGATCGGTGTGGACACGAGTTCGCGACCGTATTATAACCAAGCAGCATCGAGCGGACCCGTCGAACGTGGAAATCCGAGCCGTGGATGGCCGAGTAGGTTGCCGAATACACAACGACGGCGAGGATGATCGACACCGCCTTTCGAGGCCCTGCTCTCGGTCGTCCCGCCTGCCTGGTTTCTCGCCGGCAAAGCCAGCGCACGCAACCAACCGACGGGAATATACGTTCTACGTAGTACGGCCGTTTGCACAATATCTCTCGTGTGTGTCCCGTGCGTTCTCGTGGGCCACGATGGTAAACCGGATCGGGCCGAATCGGTTGCCTCGTCGAAACGGTCGGCCGTACGATTGACAAGGACCGACCAGCTTTGGATGCGGCCAGACGGACACCGATGCCCTCTGCACACGCTCTCCCCGTCTGTCAAACGCTGGAGCAGTAGATTCACTCGCTCCGAAGCAAGACTGGTTGCATAAAACGCGGCGAGCGACTGCGCCGACCGACAGCTCCACCTCCGCGCCCCGCCGATCTTCCCGAGCACTTCGGGGGAGCGGGCGTGGCGCCGCTTCGCGTGCAACCTTTGCCTTTGCCGCTGGTTTTGATGCACTATATCCCCCGCGGTCCGTCGTCGTTCGTCTGCGCAACGTTCGCGGCGAGCGCAACCAACGCTACCATCGTGCGCGCGGTTCGTGCTCTTTCACGGAACACCGACCTCGCGGACTTTGGACACCTACCGACGCGCTATTCGGCCCGGACGGTAACTCGCAGAGTTATCCACAGAGTTTCATTCTTTAGGCGAAGAATCGTTTCGGCGATCGTGGCTTCTCTTGTGGAGAAATGCCGAGGTTCGTGCAGCACCAATTTGCGCATCGGCGTAACGATAAAACTGGCAGAGAAAATTATCAACTGTTGATTTTGGCTCATAGTTTGAGCTTTCTACTACAAGGCTAATTGGCGCTGCACGGACCCTGAAACGGAGCCTCGGGGTTTCGACGTAAGGGGCGCCACCTGTTAGTAATTGGGCTATTTTTCAAGAACTTAAATTGAATTTTATGACATTGGAATGGTACGACAGAAAGAATTCGTTAATTATATCGATCATTCTCCTTTTTGTTCTCTACCGAGGTCTTTTGCGAATTTTCTTCCGTTACTACCGGCTTAGTCTCTACTGGTTTAGCGACTATCGGTTCAGTGGCTACCGATTTAGTGGCCACCGGTTTTGCGATCGACTTCAGCTGACTTTTGTAACGCATATCCTGCGCTCGGTCTTTGTATTTATCCTTGATGTCTGGCCACAGCCTCTGCAATAGAGGAAAGGCGTTAAAATTGTGCAATAAATGAATTCACGTGAAGTCTCCTTGTCATCGTAAAGTTTAAGAATCTTGTCTACTTTGATTGTAAAAGCTGCACAGGTATCTTACGCGCAAGGACTAAGCACATTAGTAACATACCCAAGTACGTACAACAGTATATTTTTCAATATCTTTTTAATCGTCTAAATAGATGTAAATAATGTTCAAATAAATCGGGAAAGATCTATTCCAGGTGAACATGGTTTAAGGTTTAAACGAAAGACGTACTCCTTTGTTGATCGATGCGAAAATCCTTTCGGTCACGTCATCGAAGATTCTTTCGAAGAATATAGAAGAAATGACCACGGCAAGAGCGTAAGTGGACGTACGCTTGAAAATATATCGGTAGAGAAACTTCGAAGCCATCGTTTTGCCACGATCACCTTTATTGACACAAAGTTATCTGCAAAAATTCGATCCTTCAATACCCTGAACAAAATTACCTCGTATCTCTTCAAGTTCATGTCAGTAGTACTTCCCTCCTTAGCGTCGCGCATCAGTTGTCCGCACAATGTCTACTACCCTTGAACATCCGGCGAGACGATAAAGGGTTTTTACAATAAAATATCCTTTTACAATGTAACATTCTTTCAGTAATATAATTCGTAAAAAATTATATGTACATATTGATAGAAATAATTATATTTATACATTAACAAAGGATTCTGAAGACATTTAGTAACGGTATCGCGGGCCCGACACGCTCAGTCTCAAGTGGAAAGTGTCTTTTTTGTTAACTGTTAACTGTTATCGCGGATGTAACAAATTAACCGTTTTGACAAATGGTAAAAAGCTAGGTAAGAGGTCCTAATCACCGTTCTCAGCGACCGCACCAAGATTCCGCACTGCGATCTGCGGCGCTTGCAACACTTTACGCGACAATCGAATCTGCCCACTAACCGGGTCTCGTCCGAAATATTTCACTTGTATCTCTTGACCGACCTCAAAACCTAGTACGCTAGGATGATGAATCTTGCGCTGGTCCAGCTGTGAATTGGGCAGCAGCGCCGGTGACATTCTAGGATACAATGTGATCATGACCCCGATGTCACGAATTTCGGTGATCTTGGCCGTGTAAATATCGCCGAACGTTAATTCCGGCTCAACCTCTTTCGTGAGAATGTGGTTGATCATCTCTTTCGCTTCGTTCATTGCGGCTCGATTAGGCGCGAACAGAGAATACGTGTCCTCATTTTGCGGATTTATCTGTAAAGGCAAACGATAATGATTCATTATCGACCGGCAACGGAATCGGATTCGTTTGGATTCCAAGAACCTACTTGCACACCAGTGTCGGTGAAGATTCTCTTCACGTTATAGCCTCCAACCCCAAGAAACTTCGCTCTCTGATGTATAGGCACTTGAAGAGTATCGAGAACCGGCTTATTTTTCGTGTTGTCTTCCCGGGGTGATGCTATCACTTTGTTCATGATTTGAATTATTCTACTTTTTGCATCGGTTGCACTGTGAATACTCTCCATTATCACTTTCAAAGGCAAACCTGGTACTTTAACATCGAGCTGCAACGCGGTAAATCCTTTCTTCGTCCCAGCTATCTTAAAATCCATATCACCTAAATAGTCCTCTATCCCCTGCAACCAACGGAATTAAACATTAATGTCTTCTCTACCTTATTCGTGCTTGTATTTCAGTAAAAATGTAGTTACTAATATATCCGTTAGTATCCTATAATCGCCTATCTCGCTCTGGTCACTGTCAGAGAACTTTGATATCAATCCGATCGCTACACCGGCAACTTGAGACGATATTGGCACGCCTGCGTCCATTAACGCCATACTGCCACCGCACACAGAAGCCATCGAAGAAGAACCTGTACATAATCGGATTTGATAAAGCAAGATGTTTATTTGTCGCTACATGCACTAACGCAACTTACCGTTCGACTCTAACACTTCGCTTGTGAGCCTTATAGCGAAAGGATAATCTTTTGGTATGACTGCTTTCAACCCTTTCTCTGCTAACGCTCCGTGACCTACTTCTCTACGGTTAAATCCAGTCAGCCTTCCGGTTTCGTTAGTTGCATACGGTGGGAACTCGTAATGTAGGAAAAAATTCTTGTCTTTGATACCACTGTAAATTTATAAAACCTTATATTGTCATTTGTATTGCATAAATGTTTTTTTAATGAACTGGTACACCGAATACCTGACTAGAGACGAAATTGTGTCCATCTTAAGGGCGTTTTCTATAGAGTCAAGAGTGACAGTACACATAACTTGAGTCTGTCCTCTTTGGAAGAATGCAGAACCATGAAGTGGTTCAAACAAACCTACTTGACACGATATATTTCTCAAATCGTTCCAGCTGCGACCGTCGCATCTGAAACCATCAAATGACTTAGATTCGTGGCCAATGATTATTTATCATCTGTTCACGTTACCTTTTGTTTGTTTCAAATATTAGAGATCTAAATACGTCTTTAACAAGCGTGTTGTACGCTTCCCCAGCAGATACAGCAACTTCTGGATCATCTTTCGCGAAATTATCTAACATTCTCATTCTTAAATCCTGGACAGCATTATCTCGCGAAATTTTGTCGTGTGTGTAGCAGGTAAAAATATCGCGTAACTTTTGTTCTGAAAATTCTTTCACAGGCTCTATCATATCGTTAGTTTTTGCCTCTGGAATTTCTGCCTTAGGTTTGGCTATACGCTTTTGCAACTTTGATATAGTCTGTATAATTTGCTGACATTCTTTGGTTGCCAAACGTACAGCTTTCCTGAGGTCTGGCTCTAAAATATCGTTCGCAGAAGCTTCTATCATGAGAATCAAATTTTTGGATGTACATGTCACAACCATATTTAGTACGCTACATTGGAGATTACGCCTCGAAGGATTAATTACAAACTCATTGTTAACTAGGCCAATTCTTACAGCTCCCACAGGTCCATTCCATGGGACATCAGAGATGCTTAAAGCAGCTGATACGGCATTGATGGACAATATTACAGGATCATTGATTCCATCAGCAGCCAATAAATTGCATACTATTTGTGTTTCATAACAATATTGTTTATCGAACAGTGGACGTATAGATCTGTCTATCAATCTGCTCGCAAGAATTTCACTCTCCGTGGAACCCAATTCTCTACGAAAATAATTCGTTGGTATACGACCAATCGCAGCAGCTTTCTGTCGATAATCCACAGTCAATGGAGTTACATGACCGTTTTTTTCTTCATTTCTTCGGACTACAGTGGCCATAACCGAGGTACCGCCGCATTTTGCGATCACGTTCCCGCTCGTAAATCGAGCATACTTTCCGGACAGAAGGCTGATCGTGTTTCTGCAATAATATAGTAGAAATCAGAAACATTGTGAGTGAGAACGTTTCTCGAATCATCAGTGTACACTAACCGAATTAGGTTAACAAACACGTGACTTTCTTACCCATCTGATAATTGTATTTCCGTGACCAGTTCCGTGGATTCTTTTGAATCAACTTGGCTATGAATGTTTCCATTGCTGCTGTGTCTACTCGTTCGTAGGAAAAGTAAGGTTCTATTATTTAACAATCCGCTGCGCCTCAGTAATACCATCTTCACGTGGTGCAGAAACCTGTTCTCAACATTTTCATGATCACCATCAGTTACAAACGAAATGTCCCATGCCGGCAGTTCATTCAAATGACCACAGACTATGAATTTGCCGTATGAGATGCAGTTGTTTCTCAGTTCGGAAGCTTTTCTTCTCCCAATTCAAACATTTTTTTATCCTCATCATTCTACTGTGCGTCCACCTTCGCGCAGTTACGTGTCAACACTTTACCGACCGGTCATTCGGCCGCAAACATTTTTATATTTTCATAACATTAGCTAAACAATATTTATTTTATCTATTTCATCTACTTATTTTATTTATTTTATTCATCGCGAAAGATGTCTATTATTGAAAAAATTATATAACAAAACCTCAATAATAAATAGCATATTATTGGTTGCATTGTCGACATTCAGAACAATACAATAATTAGCCTACAGACACATACATTCGAAATATGTCTCAATATAGTAATTTGTATTTTTTGTACAATTTCAATATTTGCTGAAAATTAGTCATTTTTCCTTCTCAATTATCAATCCAAGAACATTATTTAGAAACAACGAATTATAGATTAGTTTAAAATGAAAAGTGCTTTTATGTAGGACGATTTGAAATGTGCTTTAATTTCGGTTACTCCCGCTTTAGATCGACATGGTGTCGCATAAGTTGCATTGTCCGATCGAACCAATCTCTTCGTAGAGAAACCCTTCTTCGCTTGATGGTTTGCGCAGAGAATTTAATAACATAAGACAATATGTACACAATTAATGAACAGTTGAATGACATTGTTTAAGGACACTCAATAATTATATATTGTACAGAACGCTACAATTTATAACGATTGAAATGTGATAAATATTGCTTGTTTAATGACGATTGTGCAGTTTGTGACCTAACCAAAATATATGTTTCGTGAACAATGATTCGTGCATTACACTTGTTTTCGAGAATTTCGAATGCTAGCACGCGAACATTCCATAACGGCCGTTGTGTGCTAGGATTTTGGGAGCCACACAGATCTAATTATCCAGTAGTATATGATGAGGTAGAGAAACCAAAAGACTTGAGCCTGCTGGGAAGGTTTAAAGCAGGATGTCGCGACATCAAAGTAGAGGGTTCTTTATTTCTGAAAGAAATGCGGTCTATTTTCAATATTCATCAAACCATGATAGTGCCAGATGTAGAAGACGTGATTTGGAAATTTGATGGAACGACAGAATGTCGGAAACAGTGGGTCCTAACCTGTGACAGTGATTACAATGAAGGTTACTCGACTGCTAAGTAAGCATCCAATGCGTAGACGTAATTTAAGTTGTAGACAATTATTTATATTTGTTTAACTTCTCATTTAGGCTAGAGTTTACACGTTCTGGTACTGGGCTGTTTCATGGTTATTTAAGTCCTCAGGTACCTAAGGATGGTGTAATCGGAAGAGCTGGTTATTGTAACATAACTACTGTACCAAAGATGAAATCTTTTCATAGAGAAATTACGCACGATTTCTCTGGTTACAATAGTTTTGTTTTAAGAGTTCGAGGGGATGGAAGATGTTATATGTTAAACGTGTTACAAAAAGGACCATTTGATATTATACGGAATCATGCCTTCCATTGTTTCCTGTACACCACAGGTGGTCCTTATTGGCAGCACGTTAAAATACCATTTTCAAAATTTCTATTTGGCACAAAGGGTGGGATACAAAATGATCAGAAGCCTATGCCAACGTCCTTAGTAACGAATTTCGGAATCACGCTCAGCGATCAGATTAAAGGGCCTTTTCAGTTAGAAATTGATTATATCGGAGTATGTTATGATCCAACTGTGTTCGAGTCATGTGCATATGAAACAGTTGATGTCAGAAACTTGTAACTACTGTAAATAGAATATAATAGATTTATAAAGATGGTAACAGTGTATTTCTTGTGCTTAGGAATAAATCATATACATTATGTACCTAGCGAGACGGTTTTGTATCCGTCTTTTTGCCTAGTAACTTGTACGTATTTTTTGATAATAAGTAGCTTATACCACCTGCTAACGTTGTTAATGCTGTGACGTAACACAATCCTACCAGAATCGGGTGATTTACAAAATGAAATATAGGAGCGGCCAGGGTCCCGGCGACAAAGGACAATTGAATGCCTGTGTTAATTTTACTTATGTATGTCGGTGCTAACTGTACAGTTGCGTGTGTAGGATCAAAATACCTCGCCAATGTTTTCTGAAACATATCAATGAGCAGACAAAAGAACTTTTAGATTAACGCTCTCCCTGTTCCATATTACTGTATAGGCAGTTGTTTACCCAGATAGATTTATTTATATAGATTAATTCTATAATATGGCACAGAGAGAATGTGTCTTCGTGAGATACATACTGGTGGAGGTAAAGAACGATATCTAATGTAAGAAGCAGCAGAAACCAAGGCAACATCCCTCACAACAACAAGACACGTTAGAGGAATGGGAACCAATCCAACCCAAGCCAGCGATAGGAACAATGTGCCCACAAGCAATTTATCTGCAACTGGATCTAAAAAACTACCAAGCTTCGAAGCTTGGGACGTCCATGTACGCGCAATCCATCCATCTGCCATATCACTGAATCCTGCAATTATTAAAAGCCACAATGCTACCTGTAATATAAGCGAAGAACATTAGTACGACCGAGTTACATTGATATTTTAGATGTTGTTACTTTTTACCTGGTAATCCTGGGACAAAATTAAATAACTCAAATAAGGCGATGTTACAATTCTACCCATGCAAAGAAAGTTCGGTATTGTCCAAATGTTCTCCTTCTCTATAATTTCCTCTACTTTTCGTTTGGTCTGTTTAATGTCTTGGAGTATCTGTGACCTTAATGCTTTTCTCCTAGCAGTTCGTTCATTTTTTGACACGCAATTCTTACGATTGTTACTGATTCCAGTCGAATAGACGCTCGCACGATAGTTTACATATTGCTTCAAACATTTCTCTAACAAGTATTTATTCAAAGTTGCGGTCTGCTTGAAACGTAATATGGTACAATAGCTCATAACCATTTTTCCTGTGCTTGGAACGGTACAAAGAAAAAAGAAATAATAATAAATGTTGTTGTTTCGTGGCGTAATATCAAGAGCATTATTTAATTTGAAATTTCACATTTCGTAGCATAGTAAAATTGTGTGCTATGTACCTACAACACGAGGCACGGATGACTTAGAAGAATTCGAACGTACAAATGCGTTTTGACTGAAATTTTAAGCCCTCCGAATCGTCTTTAACTTTTCGATCACTAAAATTAAAGAAATTCGTCAGAAGCAGCATTTTATTCCTGTACATGTTTAATCAAATAGCATTCTCACGAACGTCCGATACGATCTAATAGATGTACAACAAAGCTTTCATCGAGTACGTTTCACTCGACATTGAATTAACCGAAATCTTTCGTGAGAGGTTATGTTAACCAATAACAAATAACGCATGTGGATGCAGCTTACCCCTATAAACTTAAACATTGTTGAGTCTCGTAACGCGATAAAATCAATTCGAAATCGTTGCCTATGTTCATAAACATAACAACTAATTACAAGATTGATACAACAATTTCATTGATAATTTTTTTAGATGTGTTCTAAATTAAGGGACATGATTATCTACAACTTCTACAAGAGAACCGTACAATATGGCAGAATGAATGCAATATCTATAGTATAAAGTTATGCTTATCGAGAATAGAATAAACTACGTCGCTGTGGAATAAAATTATCGATCCTATTTCGATCAACATTTTGCATCCTTTCGCAACCGGGGAAAGACCAACAAAACAGCCGCTATCATAAGATATATTTACATACGTTAATATTTTTCGAATACACGAGTGAAGATGCGTTAATAAAATATCGATTATCGATAACGTAAACCATCGTTTTTCGATATTCATGCATCGACTCCCATGTGAAAATAACAATTTTGAAAGAATAATATCCCCGCGTTCGACGCTACGAACCTTTAAACAATCCCATTCCCGTTCTTTTGATTTATCAACCACCGATTTCCTTTCCATCGATCATATCAATCGCCGATTCAAAATTTCGCAGCTAGCATTTTAGGCGAATCTTGCTATCGACTCTAACGTTGCGTAATAAAACATGGGATGTTCCGTTAAAAAAATCCTGCCAACCTTGACGCAACCTTGACCCGTCTACTCAAGATGAAACGGTTATGACCAATCAGTAGAATTTCTAATACCTCAACGCTCTTGTCTAGGCATGACTCTTGTTTCTAACATATACATTATCACGCAAAATCGACCATTCTGGAGCTTTCGGAGGATTCCGCAAATAATTTTATTTCTGCAAATAAAGCAACAAATAATCCCATCGCAACCTGTCACGCGCGATTATTCGTTGCGCCGCTCCGAACTGTTCGATTCGACAAAACGGAAATATTAGCGGGAATCGTTTGCGAACGATTCCAGAAGATTACTTCGTATTCGGTTCGAATGAGAACCGCTGCCGATCGGGCTGCCCCTCGTCGGAGCAACCCCGCGTTCTCGGAGGCGCAGGCGTACAGCTGGTCGAGGTATTGCAGGCGCACACGTCTCGGCGAGCAACAGAGTGCTGTGTGTACAACCCCCGCCCACGTATTATTATTCGGTCAGCTCGTGCAACCACGTTTCCACGGGGATCCACAAACGGGCGAGAACGCGAGAGCACCTCGTGCCGGAGAACAAGGCCCGCACCGAGGCGGATGATGAGTCGATTATTCGACGTCGAGTACTCGCCGCGTCCGATCGACACAACCACGTAAGAGGCAGGCTTTAATGCGACACAAGGACGAGCATGATTCTGGCTGGATCAGACCATTTTCTGGCGGGTAAGTCCACTATACCACCCTCCGTGATATGTGCCACGGCTAGCGATCAGGGGAACGCTTGATCGATCTCTCGCCTCGCGACAATGATACTCGGACGAATTAACGCCGACGAGCCAATTCCAGCCGACCATTGTTACACGCCACCCGACATACCTGCCGACACATGTGTGCTGTGCCGACCAACGTTCAACTTTTCCTCGTTCTGACAATTGTGACGGGCCCGTGTGTGCATGGCTGCAAGTGGCTACGTGACGAGCCTGCACGCTCGTGTGCGTGTATGCCTGACTGTGCCATGTCGCGTTCCCATTGGTGTCCGTGCGTAGCGGTGGTGGAAGTGTTGCATATCGGGAGGGTTGCATACGCGTAGGGAGAGCCGCACGCTCGAAAATTTTCGTTCATCGTTCGGAAACTCTCCGGGCTTGTTTCTTTGCTCGTTCGCTGCCCCGATTAGGCTGCACGTGGCGTGGCACCAGCCACGAAAGCCTGCACGCGTCCCTCGTGTCGCAATAATCACGACGTTGAATCGGACATGAGTTCAGAGCAAACCAGTCGACCTTACTCGGGCTCGATATTTTTCTCGGAGAACAAGACCACGTATCGAGACGTTATATACACTGAGGGAGAAGTAGGAATAAATACATTAGGTCGGGTCGTAAGTGCCGCGAATGTTTATACTTTTTGCGACGCGTTTGATTGTCCTTCGTAAGGGACATATTGTTTTGACGATCATGCATGTTCTAGACGTCCAACTGACGAGATGTCTGACACTTTTATCGTCCCGAAATATTTAACAAAAATGGGTACAGAGTCGTTTGATGGATATACAAGTTCTATCTGCATAATTATATATGTATTCAAGAGCGAAAATGCTTTTGCGATCCGGGAGGGAAATACCGATGATCCACGGTGTGGACGATGGGTCGTATACTCTCGTTGTCATGACACCTGGGTTCCGAGGAGTTTCGAGAACGATCCGCTCAGATTCCACGCGTATGCCATCGATCCTCGGAGACGGCAGGACTGTCCATTCTGGTCGCGTTCCCGTCCGAGAATGTATTTCAAGGCGGACCGGCATGCTTCTCGTCTGCAATGCGCAAAACGAGAAGTTTTCTGTTCGAGCTTGCTGCGCGGCGCCTCGGATATTGCACGGTTCCCTCGTCAAAGGCCGGCCGATTATAATTATCGCCGCCGTGGACACGTGCGATCGAACCGAGTCCTCGGAAACGGAAACGGAATTTTCCGAAGGCGCAGCTGGCCCCCTAAGTTAAAGGCCCTAACGGACTCCGCTCCAATGTTGCGACGACGGTGGCGGCGCGCAGTGGCTCGGGTCGACGATTTCTCAGACATTTCGGGTAACTTTCGAATCGTGGCTCACATCGGAACGAATGGTCTGTTTATCAATGCGGAGAAACGTCTTCTTTTAATTGATATACACTCGGGACGTAAAAAAGGAGCTTTGGCGGACAAGCTCGGACACGTGTCTGCGTATTTTTATTAAAATCGGCAATCCCACAGGTGTGCCCTAACTAACTAAAAATGTTTTTCTGCAAAAATTGCAATTGATTGGTATACTTTTTCACTCATTATCTGGAAGACTAGTTCGGTGGAATTTTTAAGAAGTTGTCCCGTTTTTAGCGGGTGCACGTAGACTTTTTGTACTGAGTGTACACATGACAGGAAACATTTTTTAATACCAGCACTTTACAGAAAGTGGGCCGACACACCACTTGAGCCAGAAGGACGTTGTAAACGACGCTATTGCTTTTTTTGCTGGCCATTCTTTTAGAGTACCGTAAAAGGTGCCATTTAGAACCAAATTCTAAAGCATTTCAAAATATCAAAATTATAATTTACTAAGAGATTAAAACAAATATTAACGCGTTAATTTGAACTTATTAAAGATTATTTGACGAAGGAAAAATATCGTGCCTGGTTCCTACGTCTTGCAGTTTTATTTTTGCAAAAATATCCGCAACAATGATTTTTAGTGGACATTTCGGCAGGGTGTCATTGGATTCTTTGATCTGCAGCGTTGTAGGGCAACGGGTATCCGCGACGGCAATTGGAGCGACTGTTAATTATTCCAGGTCGTTACGGCGTAATGCGTCGCCGGTGTTTGAACGCGTTCGATATATGCCAAACGGCGCGTACGACCGCCGGTCGTAAGGGGCGGGAGAGGGTGCACGGGTGAACGCCTTTCCCCGTACCCGATAAATAACCGCCCTTTTGAAGGACACCTTTTCTCATCCCTTGTGCCTTTTTCCTTCTACCACGAAAGAATTTAGACGTTGCACACGACCCAATTAACTAATAGTAATCGTGCCATAGTGACAGGATTATTATCCAGACTAGCTGGAAAGTCAATCCTGACATTTCATTTTATTTATTAATATATATTCAATATATTTTATTAATACATGTTTAATAAATTTTGTTAGTATGTATTTAATACATTTTATTAATATGTATTTCATATATTTTATTAATATATATTTCATATATTTTATTAATATATATTTCATATATTTTATTAATATATATTTAATATATTTTATTAATATATATTTCATATATTTTATTAATATATATTTCATATATTTTATTAATATATATTTCATATATTTTATTAATATATATTTCATATATTTATTATTAATATATATTAATTTTGTCTATCAATATATATTTATTAATATATAGATCCTAGATTTGGATCAGACATTTCAACAATAAGGTGTTCAAGGCGCAATTTGAATTAGTCGTTAAGTCTTATAACAATAAAAAAATTCTGTCTATTTCGATAAATACATACGTTTGGCCCACTGGCATCAATTCGCGGGCGATCCTCGTCGTCGGTGCAGAAAGGGTTAACGACTTTCTCGAGCATCAATGAATGACAAAGTGCAGAACAATGAGGAAGAATCGCGTAAAAGGCAAAGTGCATCGGCGGGGTTGCCGCCGCCGGATCCAGCCCCGTCGACGAAAATAGATATCGTAAAATATCATAGGCGAAGCACGCTATAGTAAAATTAACTCGCGGAAGGAAACAAACAAACGCGCGCAGCCCAATAGCAGGCTCTGTATTTTAAACAAAGCTATTGTGCTCGGCAAACGGGATTTGCGATTCCCTCAAAGGAATGTCTTTCACCCCTTCGACGAGATTGGCCGAGCGGCGAAAAATGGGGGTGAAACGACCGCGTTTGATATATTCCGTTGAAATAACTGTCCTCGCCTGATTTTCAGTACCTGTAGAAGCGACAGCGTTTCTAGCTGCCGTTGCTGGTTTCGTGTTCCTACTGTTGGCACTGTTTTTGTACCTGTCCCGGAAGTGGTGCTTCACCCCGCCGTCCACGACCACGCTCTTCGGCGGCGTCTGCGTGCCCTTATGCGAGTCCAACAACAGCTCCACTTCTCAGATCGCGAAGAACATAGGTAACGCTTCCGCCTTTTCAACCTAACAATTCACAGTTGCCAGTGATTAGGTATTCTTCGATAATTTCTTCGAAAATTTATATTTATATTTACTACTTACTATTATACTATATATTATTTTTTATTCGTATATTTTAATAAATATTTTATATTCATATATAGTAATAATAATAATAATACTCGTATAATATTCCTATTTAATAGTTTATTAATAGAAATCTCCGTCACGAATTAGGCTCGTTAAAGTACGGCAAGGGATGAACGTTAAATCTACCATGGCGATTAAAATTACTGGTTTCACATTTTTCATTTAAAAATTGTTTCATAGTTAATAATTGAATAAATTTCAGAAGTCGAGCGTACATTACAGTAACAATGGCGAAAAATCATACCTTAATGCATACATAAATCATACATAACCTTAACATTTAATTTTCTGTTACAGGAAAGGCATTCTCCTACTCGGATCCAGAGACTAGGTCCGACTCGGAAGAAGACGCCCTCCGTCGATTGAACCCGCGACCTCCGCCGCCCCCGGACACTCTCACTATACAAGCTGAAGATGGTCCAACCATTGTTGGTGCGTACAGGCCACTGTCGCCATCGATATTCCCCTAAACGGATACGATTAACTCTGAACCGATACATTCCAGACGCTGGCACCTCATCCAGCAGCTGCACGGAGGAGCACAGCCCCACCGATCAACAACAGGTGAACCAGGAACTAAACTGCGAAGACGCGGTTTCCACGTATCGCGATCGAATATCGTGTTCTCGATCCGAGCCGCTGGTATACATAAACAATTAATCGGTCCCCGGGCGTACGCGTGCGTTTCTCACGCAATCCTCCACTGCACCGCATTGTACGAACAGTCACACGCGTCGGTTCTTTCATTTGTCGCTGTAACACGTTGGAACCGTAACATTCACTCCAGGTTGAACGGTTCTCTTTGCTTCGACCAGGGATTGAAAAGTCGACTGAAATTGATACAGTCGTGAAGAACTGAACAAAAGCTCATAACTGTTATTAGGTTACGTCAAGGTATTATAGGTTATGTCAGCAGTTATTATAGCATATACGGTTATATACAGTGTAACTATAACAGTCGCGAGACTGTCTCGTTTCTCCATAACCGTTTCAAGAAGCCGGTGTCATAATTCTTTTCAATCTCTGGTTTAGACCCTTTGCGACGCCATCTGCTCGAGTTCAAGAGGTTGATAAAGCGACAAGACTCTCATTTAGGTCCTTGTTTGATGAAGGTGCATTGTTGCACCTCGTAAATGTACTAGACCCATCGAATCCATCGTGTGAACGTCCCATAAGCGGTTACCGTATTGTGTCGCGTGACTTCTAACAGGGAGTATGGTTTGTTCAGTGCGTAGTCGATGTCGGGGCGCCCAGTCTTCTGCTCGGGAGCAACGAGCAAGAGGTGGAGGTCGAGCAAAATGGACCGACGACCAACGACGTCATCACGACGATCGGCACCGTCGCCGAAGAAGTGGGCAGCCTCGAGGTCGCGTTCTTGTACGACGCCCCCATGCGCGAGATGACGGTGCGTGTCAGGATTACCAACTAAATAGAGACTATACAGATATATAGAGATATACAGGACTAAATACAGTAGAGACTCCTTTGTCCGAACATTTGTGTTTATAATATTCTGGCATCAGAATGTTTTAGTATCAGGATATTACAAAAATAAATCTTCGGATAAGAGAGTCTCTACTGCACTTAATTCCAAGATAAGATATCTTGATGAATCTGTTCTTTCCTTCAGGTACACGTGCTGCAAGGACGGAATTACCCTGAAGGCATAGGCGGCAGCCAAGTCCGCCTGGTTCTGCTGCCGTCGAGAAAGCACCGCCGCAAAACTCGGGTGCGACAGGGCTCGTCTCCGCAGTACATGGAAAGCTTCCTGCTACCTCGGGTGAACCCCGAGGACGTGAACGCCATGGGGGTCCGGCTACGGGTCTACTTCTGGGGCGGAAGAATGCGTCGAGAGAGACTGCTCGGCGAGGCCAGGGTCTCCTTCGATCAGATCAATCTTCAGCTGGAAACGACTCTGTGGCTGACGCTGCAAACTCCTCCTTCGTCCTCGGTAAATCCTAGAGTCCTGAGTATTGCTTTCAACTTTTGTTCGAACCCTAAACTCCTGTGTAACACAGTTAACTTGTCTATGCTATGTTCAAGGTGCAAGACTGGGCGACAACCGGGAGCTTAACTCGCAGCGATTCGACGGGCTCTCAGCAGTCGGTCCAGTCGTACGCCTCGCCCACTGTGCCTCCATACGGCAGCAGCATGAAGGGCGGAAGCGTGGCGGAGATTCTGATCTGCTTGTCGTACAACGGGACAACGGGACGTTTATCGATAGAAATAATCAAAGGTTCCCATTTCCGGGGCGGTGGTGGTAACGACACCAAGCCACCGGATACTTATGTTAAACTTGTCATTGTGGACAGCAACAACCACGAGATAGAGCGCTCGAAAACCGGGCTGAAACGCGCTCAGCCGAATCCTCTTTACAAGGAAACGTTCGTGTTCGAGGTAGAGTACCGTTCCCTCGCTCTTTGGACCGTGTTAGTGACTTATTATACAAGATATTCGAGTACTCGAGTACTTATGATTAATAAGATTTTAGTAAATAAGAGACGTTATGGTTTCGGTAGGCCCAAGCAGGAAAGCGCTGATCGGTTTTCTCTGTGCAGATCGCTCTGTTCCAATTGGCGGATGTGACGCTGTTCTTGTCGGTGTACAATCGACGGAGGGGCAGCATGGGGAAGAAAGGGAGGGAGATGATCGGCTGGCTGAGTCTGGGCCTGAACAGTTCCGGGCCCGAGGAGCTCCAGCATTGGAACGACATGAGAGCAGCGAGTTACCCGACGCAGGTCCAGCGCTGGCACTCGCTGCTGCGCCCTTGAGCACAGAGTTCCTGTTCACGGAGAAACATTTTACGCTAAGGACACGACATGGTACGCATCCAATGATCGACGGAGATACAGTTTTGCGGGAGAACTGTTACCGGTCGCTGAACCACGCACCAAACAAACACGACCGATCGTTTCACAGCGAGACCGACACACCACCACCAACCGGATAGGGATACGTGTACTCTTTTTAGAGGCGATGCCCGGGTCCCGCTGGACCCCACCGGGCCCGTCCACTGCCTGACGCCTGTCTGTGTCGTCGATCCTGCGAACCAGAGCCACGTCGTCATCAACTTTTACGCACGCGAGTAACTCCCGAGTTACAGAACTCTCTATCGATGTACCAAGTACATTACCCCCTTTTTGATACGCCGGACGGAGTCGTGGGTGGTTTTCTGCGTACGATACTACGTATGTATATCTAATTGACACACTAAACGGCGCAGTACCGCGAGACACCACATTTTCACACGGCCACACACGTACGCATCTGTCGCAGGGTGTTTCCTTCAACCGGCAATGCTTGAAAAGATTTTGTTCGTGATTCAACGGGTCCGTTTGTTGCTATAGAATATTATAAATTCTTAAGGGAGCGAGCTGGCTCGAATTCCTTTCGTTAAATCGGGCGTTATCTTGCGTTTTACAAATTCGCAGATTCAATAAACGCACAATGATCCGTAATCTGTTTATCGTATATGTTTGGATAATGACATTTGGCTTGCAACAATGTTTGTAGAAACATTTTTCCAAGAGTTTTCCAGAGTTGTAATATCGCAGGTTGAATCTCGAACACCCTGTACATGCACAACTACACATACAAACGGTTACACAGATGAGAAAAGGTATCTCGTTCATCTTGGTCACTTTGACTCCAACAATACGTTTCTTGCATATCCACTCTCATCTCCAAAATAACGTTCAAATAACGTTGATAATGTTTACATATAGTGGCTATGAATTTCAACATTTATTAACGAAATATTCGTAAAATATAGACTATTCTAAAGTCAGTAATTTCAAAACGGGCGTTACCTAATGTTTAATCGTCGAAAATTGACAATTTACTATTATAAAATTGCACCCCCTTTAAATCTACAGTTTCACGAATATCCAAGTGCATACATTGCAATCATTCTAACTCGTCTAAATTATTTTAGCACGGATACTCGATAATCGTGAACAGGCTCGCCCAAAGGTCGGGGCCGCGAAGGTGACCAGGATGAACGAAACTACCTCGGTGTAGAACACGTTGTGCGCGGGCAAGCATTCTTTTTGGTCTCGTATTAATGGCATAGGACCACGAAAAAAAAGGGAAACAAAGAAAAAAAGAGTCAGTACGATACCGTGGCATAAATAACTCTTCGACTCGATTATGTGCCTGAGCCAACCTTGATCGTTTATTTTTTACTTTGTGCCTTTCACCATTTTTAGGCCGCGTGTCTGTCGACGGAGAATCGTCGTGGGATACACAGCCGGGTCGAGAGTTCGCTAAGCAAAACGTACAATTCTCACGTTCATTTAAATCACTCTCCCTACCGTCGTCCACCTATCCGTCTTTCGGCTCCGCGACACTTTCTCAACGGATATCACGAACGCCCGATCCGACACCGCGGATCCTGGGTCAGTCCAGACCCATCCGGACACACGACACGACGGACGGTTCGAGAATGGATTGACTCGCGAGACCGCGAATTAACCCCTTGAGGGGACCCTCCGATCGGAACAATTGATTTTCGTCGCGTCGCGCGGCGAGACGTTAACAGGGTGTCCGTCGAAAACGCGACGTTAAGGAGTCATCGTTGCGCAGAAAGTACAATGGCCAATACACAACTTACTGGTTAATTAGACTAGAACAACAAAAGCATTATCGCTTTGTCTACAAGCGTCGCTTTCGAACCTCACGCTCTTTTCCATGTACATTATTCCTTGTAGGATACCATTTTTTGGCACCTCATTTCGAACGCGCACCGATCACACCTTTGTCTTGTACTGCGATTGTGGATAAAGCGGTAGCTACTGAAAAATGTTCTCCGTTGTGCATCGCTTAGAAAATGCGACGATACAGAGTTCTAAAAGTGAAAGAATGTTCTAGATGTGCTCTCTTCTTGGCTGTTCCGATCGGAGGGTTCCCTTAATTGCGATGATCCTACGGCCGATGCTATCCGGTTTCGAGCAATGGCAACTCGAAGAGGAACGCGAGGCTGTGAAATTCTTGTGTACTCTTTCGTTTCTCGCGCGCTCGCCGCTCCCTCCGTACGGTCTCGTTCGCTGACCTCCGCTCGAATTAGTTACAGTCGGTCTTGGGATACTGTACAACAGTTTCAAACCTTGTGCAATGGAAGATAAGCCGTTTTAGAACTCTCATCCTTTTTGAAAGTCGCTTGTTTGATCAGCATTGCGTAGGCAACCGGAAACCCAAGCATATATTCGCTATACTTTCTTCAACAATTGCTTGTATTCGAAAAATATCACAAAACTACTTGGAATGCTCCACTCTTTGAACACTGTTAGCATCGATTTGAGCTATTCGAAGTGAGAAAGTCTTAAACATTAAAGCTTGATTATTATTTATGCCGTCTGGTTGCCTAGGCTATCGGACGTTACCGATAGAGTCGTTACCGATAGAGTCGTTGCCTACCGAAGGCAGTATTACCGGTCAGCGAACGTGTCGTAACAAAGACAGTGAGCGGTGTAAAATTCGAAGCGTAAATTAAGCTTCATTAGACTCTGCTAGATGATCGTCGTGAGCGCAAAAATTCGCACCGGCGCTTTCTTCGTGCGGAACGCGGTGTTCCCTCGTTATCGTCCCACGATTCGACACAGCGAAACACTACGGAGCAGCGGACTCTATTTTCTACTGGCTAAGTGATTGGGGGTGGCACCGTGCGACCAGTTCTCCCACGTTGTAACGACGGGAACAGAAACGGGATGCTAAGGGGGGAACGCTGTAGATTTGAAACGCGCGAGCGTGTATGTATGTGTATGAGTATGCGTGAATATAAAACGTGCGAGCGACTCGATCGGGGCATTGAGGGGTTAAACAGTTGGCCATTTGGTATATGAGGACAGAGACTCACAATTCAAACGACGCACAATAAACTCGCAAAAGCGCACCCCGTAAACGCAGATGTGATCATAGAGTTGATATAATTACTTTAATTAAAAACAAAGAGTTTAGAGGCATACACATTGTACGAGTATCGCGTGAATAACGATAGAACGTAGACGAAATCCGTAAACGATCCACACGCGTTTATACACGTATTACAGGAGATGGGGATTGATTCAACTGAGCGAAGCGGGCGACTGATTAATGGATTTCATAACCTATATACATATACATACGTATAAATATTAATATACTATATATATATGTATGTATATGTACATATGTAATGAACAAGAAATAACAGATGTTGTGAATCGTTCAACGCTTGACTTTTTCAAGCTTTAGTGTTTTAGGTAATTAACGATGATTAATCCATGCTCGAACTATTCTCTCCTCCACTTTCTCTCGTTTACGTCTTAGAGTGTGTAACACGTTACGACGCCACTTTGCAGGGACTCAGAAGCCGTGTCTCCGGTACTCGACAATTTCTCTCTCGATTCATTCAGTTTTTCCTCGTTAGCGCGAGACGCTACGGAGTATCGGACACTTTCCTATCGGCTTTTCGCTCGGCGATGCTGCGCGACCGTTGCACGAGATAAGTGTGACTTCGAGCGTTTTCGCGAGAACGCGAGAGACCATGGTGGAGAGACGTGCGGCGTGCGAACGGATCGTTCGCGTCTACTTTGATAAGCCCTTTAAAAGCGTAGCGAGATCCTAGCTAGCGTTCATTAGGATACTTTTCACTTCTGAGTCCTGGTGACAGAGAAATTGTACATTTGTACGGTCTGTTTATAAGCATCACGATGATTGCGCGCACCCTCGTGTGCAAGGAAAACACGGAACAATGAAAAGGATGATTGTTAGCCCTTCGTGTCCAGAATTATGTTACTTTTGTTCTGTTGTTTCGAGGACTGTTGGAGATGTTGAGAATTTTTTGGAATCGTTGAAATCACGAGTTTATGAATGTTCGTGTACTTCGATGACGTGAAGGGCTAGTTGGTAGGCGGCGCTTTTTCAGGGTAATTTCTATACCTTTCATTGTTTCCAATTCGTAATATATTGTCGTGAGCGTATAGAGGAGTAGTAAAATTTTGGTAACGCTGTTCAATCAATTTGAATCCTTTACCAAGGTAGAAGTTTTAGAAGAGATTCTAACTACGTATGACGCGATTGTCGATCGGTATTAATAATTTAGTAGAAAACGTTCGAATTCGTTGAACAGCTTCATCAGAGATATTGTAATGAAAAGTATGCGACGGGGATAGTCCAAGCATGGCCTTGAGCGGACAATTGATTTTGTTCGGGGTGTAGTCGACGGCGACCGAGGGGAACTCGGTTGAAAACGCTTTAAAACATTGATCAGACGGCGGGAACGTATGGGAATGTTGAAATCTTTATTACTTAAGTACCGTTATCGACGATGTATGGATGTACTCGTCGAATTATAATTCTCACGCTAACTCGTAAGTTGCATTGTTCTGCAGTGTTCTAATTCTAATGTATCGTTAGGTCGGTCGGTTCCATTACCAATAGGGAAATGAAGAGAAAGATTTACGAGTAACGATCGCGAGGATTATAAACAGACTACGGTTGAATTTTTATCTATATATTTTATCTACAGCACTGTCTCTCTCTCTCTCTCTCTCTCCTCTCTCTATCTCTCTTGATAAGTATTAAATTGAAGTTTGAACGTCTACTGCACAAAGTAATTACCTTAATCAATGTTATAACTTACAAATTAATAATAATATTAATACTAATAATAATAATAATAAATACAAATTATTATTATATCTGTCGCGTTTTATAAAAGTGTACTCTAATACAATTAAACGAATAAACTTACGAAATAGTTGTTATTGAACACGTATAAGGAGAGATACAAAAATAAAATCTGTCAAAGTACATATTTCTCTAACAGCTCTTGCTTCTTTCTTGCGAGCAACGCTTCCTGAATGTCTTGCTGCGATGGTATTGGTCTTTGCGCGGTGATTTCTACCTCCGGTTCGGCTTCCGGCTCGTTTTTTTCGTTCTGCTCTTCCCATTCTTGCACGGCTTTCTCTCTAGCTTCCTGTTCTGCTTTCTGTTCAAGCGGTAACAAAATACCGTCATCGTCGTCTCTGTACCCATAATAATCAGCGTCGATGTCCTTCATTAATTCTGCACGCGTTTTCCGAGGGGGCGGCGGAGGTTCTTGCTCAAAAAGCTCTCTGACCCCTGGCAATTCCTTAGCTGCTCCAAAATATTTGTATCCACGATTGCCAGGGACCTGCACGAATTTTTTACATTGTTATATTTCGTTAGATAAAGAAGGTGTTGAAGAAATATAGGTCCTTTACCTCGCGACCCTCATGATCCAGCATACGTGGTCCGACTCTGGAGTAATCTGGACCTCCTAACTCCTTTATTTGTGCTTCCCAATGCCGCTTTTCCCTCAGCAACTTGTTGATCTCATCATTTAAGTCCCTGATCCTGAATTCTCCCAGACCAGCATTCTGTATCTGTGCTACCTTCTTTGCAATCTCTCTGATTATCTGCATCCTCCATTTTTCTGCTTTCCTCAGGTCCCTGCATTCCGATGCCAAGTATGGCCTCCTCTCCTGCTCCTTCCTGGCCCCTTCGTTGTTTTGTGCTGCTCTCCAACGAGCAAGCGTTGTCCTAAAATGGTAAACACACTGTTTTGTAAACAATTCAAGTTCAAAACTATGAGGAAACCTTAATTTTGATACACCTACATTGCCTTCTCTGCGTTTCTTGCCTGAAAGGGGAAACAAATTTTATTAACATTGAAAACTATACTTATTTTAGTTTACTCTATACTGTTTACTGTACTTACCATTTTCTAGAGTGATTATAATAACCTCCAAATATAGTAAACAAAGTCTGCACTTCCTGCTTCGTAAAATTGTATAATTTAAAATTTCACCAGAATTGTTGTTTAATTATGTATATTCGTAATGATTAACGTTAAAGCAGAAATCGTATTTTATACGTAATATGCCGCACGTTTGAGGTTATGACGGTATACACACAACAGTATTATCACGTGTGCCTGAAATAGTGTGTGTAAAAGATGATACTGACACTAACGAGTTACGAATGATTCATACCGCTTTGTTCGTAAGGTACAATACGAAATTCGGCAAGAATCATTCACTTTGTCAAATCTACAGTTTGCGCCACCATACGTAGTTGCTAAACTTTTTGCCAAAATTATCTACAGACGATAACTTTGAGATATATTTTTCTAACACAGATGCCGCCACTGTGTTAAAACTGTGACAAATGTAGATAATTGATGTGTTCTACTTTATCGATATTTTTTAAATATCGATTAAATTAATGAATAAGTTATTGCCACATGTAAATATTTATTCAATCGTTATTGTTTTTATACCAACGAGTTATTCAATTTATAATAAACCTCCTTAGAGATAACATGTGTTTATCAAACTGAAATAATTTATTTATTAGTTTGATAATTTCATACAAAAAATTTGATCAAATTACAAATTACATTTAATTAAATTAAATAATTTATTTATATAAAGGCCACCACAAAACAATAGCAGATGTTGATACTGTAAATTTCCATCTTATCAATTTTGTCAGTTTTCTATTTTATCGATAATTTTAATATCAATAACATTCTTGTTTGCGATTTTGATGCCAGAAAACCATACTGAAACGGGATGCAACTTTTCGGCTTTATTTCTCAGAGAATTAAGACAAAATATAGTTAAATTTGTAGCATAAAAATGCTTTGTTTTAATGGCTTGTACATAAAAAAAAATACCAGTTATAACAATTTCTGTAGTAAAAAAATCTAGATTTATTTGTTGTAACTATTACAACTTTGATTAGTAAACTGCAGATCTGTATGCAAAATAAATATTTGTTAAGTGATTTGTGAGAAAAAGGGAAAAGATAAAAATTCATTTTTCCTTTTAATTATTTTCATAGATCAATAACGATGCAACAATATTTTAAAATTCTTCCAGCATCTCTACAGTTTTCTATTGCACCTATTTACTTTTATCATAAATGCAGTCTATTAATTATATCCCGCTAAACACAATCAAATCTTTGTATAATATAATTCGTAATAGAAAAGGGTCGTTATTTGATCAAGCATTACATTAAAGAGTATGATTCTCAATTATCAATCTTTTATATTTCTATGCTTCATTTGTAATTCGAAACGTCGGTTTGTTCTGACACCTTTTATAATTTCTCTGTTTTGTCGTTGACGTTTGCTATTGGAAATGGAACATCAAGAAACATTAGGACATATTTGGATTTTTACAAGTTTACTTTGACTATTTTTAATACGTTACCTTATAACTTCTGTCCTTGATTCCTTCTTTTGAATACAATTTGTAGCATCCTTCAACCTTACCTTACAAGGGATTCGACTCTTAAGTGAATTTAGAAAATCATTTCTTGAGGAAATATTGGATATTGGTAACTTTCTGGCCTTTGGTGTAGCTAAAAGAATGGAACAGATGACAATGAAAAATTGTTGAAATATAAAAAGAAGAAAACTGAATAATAAGTTTGGGAGGATTATGATATATTTACTCAGTGCTCTGTGCCTCTCTCTCAATCGTTGCTGTGCATCTACAGCAGATTCTAACTCAGCAAACAATTTCTTATGAATTTCAGCGAAACGTGGAACTTTTTTAGTTGCAGAAGTTTTCAAACCTGGACATGACAATAATATTTGTTCTTTATGTAAATTGATTCAGTTTCATAAAATAGCGAAAAGCAAAAAAAAACATGTTAATTATTTTACTAGAAGTGTCACTGAATATTTTTACATATTAAAATTCAATGAAAATTACCTAGATTTTTACTAGTAGGAGTGAATAATGTTCTTTTAATCCTTGAATCATTATGTAATCTTGATGTGGGAATAAGAGATTTAACGACAGGAACGTTTTTGTTCGTAACAGCAACTGATTTTTTTTTTAAAGGAGATTCAGTACCATTGATATTGTTGATTCGGTTTAACACAACCATGACATGGTTGGATTTCTTGGCAAGTTCTTTCATCTCGAGTGTAGATGGTACTACAGGTTTAGGTGTATAATTCATGCTTCCTCTAACACTTGTATTCCTTACTTTTTCATTTAAATTGGCTTCCTCACGTTTCGTGTTTCGTCTGTCGCGTAGTATTTTGCGTAAATTTGGTGTTTCAGGTTCAATGAGTTCATAAGTTCTGTTTTTATTTATTCCATCCTCCTGCTCATCATTCATTGCTAAAGCAATTTCTTTTCGAGTATTAGACGCGTTAAGATTATTCCTCTTACAATTGCTTGTATTATTTGAACTGAATCTTGTAGACCTAGAACCTAATATCTGCCACGAGTTATTAATAATATCATTGGATATTTTCTGCATAGTGTGAGGAATCTTGTGTGGAAGTCTTTGCAATACTACTACTGGATTTTTTAACAGTAAGCTATCCTTTATGGTGTTTTCTCTTACAAAAGCAGCTATATTCGAGTTATTCAAATTCGTAGATTTCCTCTTGTTTGATGGTGACATTGTTTTATTCTTGTAATAACGAGGAACTTTAGATATTTTCTTCTTTGATGGCGATATTGTTTTATTCACTCTATAACGAGAAACTGCAGACTTTTCTTTGTGTAATGGCGATAGTGATTTACTCTTACGAAATCTGTTTAATCCTAACAAGTTTAACTCCTCAGTCTTAGATAATTTCAATACAATCTTTGGAGATTTTGAAAATTTTTTGACACTTCGGATCTCCATATTTTTCAAATCTGCTTTCTCCTTTTTATGTTTTGGTGTTCTATATCTGTGTTCTTTCCATATATTGGGAGTAGATAAATTTGACTTCATTGGTGAATCAAGGTTTTCAGAGGACAACTTGAGCTTGTTTAATTTTCTCCGTGTCTCCATTTTATAGTATATACTCGTCTCTTTGTGTTTTTAATAATGAGAAGGAATTGATGGCACACATGCAAGAGACTATAATCCTTTGGCAACTTTTCTGTGCTAATTATTAAATAGAAATGTATACCGTCAATGGTTTTCTTCTCCAGTTGTTCTATTAACAAACAATTAAGTTTATATATCCAAAAAATTGAACATAAGTATTTAGATAATATAATATATAGAAGTAGGTGCATAATATTAAACAATAGATCTGATATTGAATTCTACATCAAATTATACAAATATGAGCAGACTAGAATTACTTAATTATCTTTTCAAAATGATCACTTGACGTTTTTGTAATGTTGTACAGAATAAAATTTGAAATTTTACACTTGCCTTGTACTTATGAAACCTGACGTTACAGGAAAGTAAAGGATGTTTCAAATCCTGAACGCAATCACCAAAAAAACAAGTGCGTTCCTACTATAGTCGATAGTGATAGCAGAAAATTTCGTTTGAAATGATAAACCGTTGAACAAAATATATATGCACATTACACAATTGTATTTGGTGTTTGTTGTTGTACACCTATGGCATCATACCAGCCTGCATCGGGCGGGAAATTCAGACGCTCCCCCCACTCTTTTAACGTTAACCGTAACTGTGACATTGCGAATCGATAGGCCATAGGGCCACGTCTACCCAATGTAGAACTTTATTCTACAAATACTTTATGATTTTTGCTACAACTACACATACACGCAGAACCACAGACACAGAATACCGAAAGTACATACTACATACAGTTTCAACTACTACGTTTTTCTTCCTCTCTAGGCAAACTCTTGTATCCCCACTATTTTGCTGCGCATCCAATCCGCAGTGAAACCTGTTTTAGCGTTGAATCGTCAGCCAATCAGAATAAAGCAATCTCTGTCTCTCATCTTCTGCTTTACAAGCTGCGGTCCAGGAAGGGGCAGTAGTTGGAATTTGTGTATGTACATGCGTACATACGAAGTATATAATAATACATACATATACACAACACTGAATTCTCGAATTTTCATCCATTTTCTCTTGGCTCTAATATTTTTGTAAATGGAATTTTCTCATTAACATCGCGTTATTGTTTAGTCAAAAATAGATTGTGCTGCAAATACGTTCCAAAAACGAAGTAATTCCGCTTGCGACAAATGTTGAAGATGAGGACAGAAATAGCTTTGCTCTGATTGGCTGACGATTCAATGCCAAGACAGGATCCACTACGAATTGGATACGCAGTGGGGATAGAATCGCTTGCTTAGAGAGGAAGAAAACCTTGCAGAAGTTGGAGCTACATTTTATCTATCGTTGCTTCGAAAATAATGCAAAATTACAAAAACCATGAGTTTTTAAGTGTGCTAAGTTTTATCAAATGGAAATATTCTAAGCGGTGTTTCTATAAACTAATATAATTGTAGAACAATAATCAAGGACAAGACTGAGAATTTTGCTATAATTAAAAGTCCCTCCGATTCACCAATAAGGTAGAGACAAAGGGTAGCTGATACAAATTGTTAGATACTGATAGACTTTAATTATCAATAACTTGCAAATTAAAGCGAAACAGTATAATTGTGATTTTTGTTTTTCATCTTAGATTGGCCTATAGAATCGTTTTTTAAAATATTTGACATAATCGAACTTTTTTTTAATGTTGTCACTGGGCTATCTTCAACTTATTGCATGAAATAAGAATACCTGTATTTATTTGCATCGCTATCATCTTTCAACGGTATGTTTTTCGTCAAATAAAGTTCTTGCTTTTACCCAGTTAGCGAAGCCTGCTTCGACCATACAGTGTGCCATGTTTGGTATTGTACTTTGTGAGCAAATTGATATCAATTTGGTGCCAAGACTCTGCTTACAGCAGAATTTGGTTCGTATTTGGCATGAATCTGGCTCGTGCCAAATCCATGCGATGTGCGGAAATAGATGGCCGAGGAAACTATATTTTTAAGCAACATTATATGTATATATTTGAATACTGAAAGTGTTGTCTTAGTCGATCGTGTACCGTGTACATTCATGTAGCTGCTACCAAATAGAATAGTAGCAGAATTGGTTACAATAACTATAGGGTTGAACTTTTTCTGTATATGGACCAAAACGTCACCGACAACGTCATCGACATCGTCATCGACATCGTCATCGACATCGCAACAACTCCAACACCGATATAAAAGGTAAATTGGAATCAAAATTTTGTAGATTCCAAATATGTATTCCAAATATGTATAAATAGAACAGTATGAGTAGATTGTGTTGTCGTTACAAAAAGTAATCGTATTGTTATTAAATATTTCTTTTTTTCCGCGTAAAGTGATCTGGGATCGGTTCGTATCAACCAGTCACGATACTAATTCTGTCGAAGATTTCGCGAACGCAGATTATGTACGCAGTTCTTTCTACTAAGTCTCTGTGTATCATTGTATCATATACAGACATTTTGGATAATATGAAAATACAATACGGCACGTTAAAAAGTGAAAACTGCGTGACCAAAACAATTGTTCGTGGACAGGAATGACTCACAAAGTGTTCCATACTGACCGAGGGAAGATTAAGAAGGAAACTTTTCTCATTCTCGGTAGGAACATGTTCCAAATACGGAATTTGATCCTTCGATAGAATGATTCCTCTCGGACAGTATGATTTGATTAAATTTACTATACACGTTGCAAATTACTATTGTATATGAATTATAATCTAAAAATATTTGTTTTGTCTCTATATCACATAAGAACGCATTATGCGGAGGCAGTGCTAATAAAATGCAAAGCGATACAGTACGATGCGATTTCACCACTTTTCCCAGATATAATTTGGCTGTGTGTCAATAAATAATATGTTATATTGAATGTAACTGTTTTCTGAGATTCACAATGGTTTTGTCTTTGTAAAATTCTGTTAATGTTAAAGCTGTAACACTTTTAGCCGAAAACGCGGAACTATTTTGAATAAAAATTAACTGTGGTGCACACGCACGCGAGTGCTAGTGCTAAACGCATCGCAACTTAAAATGTGATTGTGACAGAAATTGTTTATCGGGTCTACGTGATTATTCATCGAATGTGACAGCATTTTTGTAAAATTTCTATTTCTATGTAGCGGCTGATTAGACGGTATCGATCATAATCAGTTTAGATTTCTGTAAAACATCGATAAACACATTGAAATTAATGATCTTAGTTAAAATTATATTCGCAAAGTATTTGCGACTTATAATACATACACGTTTTTTTTGTGAATTTCTGGCCATTTCTCGAGTACGTGTGGTTATAAATAGATAATTCGCTAAACCAAAGAGACACAAAGTTTATACACTTATTAATGTGTTATTCCTAATGCTTAAATTCCAATGTATAGTATATACATAGTATTCACGTACGCGCAAGAAACTTTGAGTGTCATGTGATGTTATCGTATTCAATATGTTATAGGAATTTTCGAATGCTTTTTGAATGCCGTTTGAATAACGAGAAACTTATTCGCACATCTTATAATAGTTCGATTTAAATGAACAGAAATGATAAAATACAAGAAGCGGTATGTGGTACGAAATTGTTAAAGAGCAAATAGGCGCTAATTAAAGTGTATACTGGAAAAGAAAATAATTGGAAAGAACAAAACGCTGTTTGTATAGTTTGATCGTGATTTCTGAATTATTGTGATAGATTAATAAGAGGAGACGCGAAGTCACCAATGTAAATCAATTCAAATTTTAAGAAGCATTTTCATGGTAGAAACGTATCGGCGAATTGACATTGATAGCGAACGTGTTCTACAAAAATAGAGGAAATAATTGAAAATTATAATTCTCTTTTCGATGGTGGCACCAAGTGGTCCGGTAATGTCGTAGGGAGGTCGTGCCCATCGAGCTTTACATTAATTAAATGCATTGCTAAGGCAAATTCGTCAGAATCCAGAAGTCCATCGTTGTCAACGTCTGATAACTTCCAAATTTTTCCAAGTACGCTGTTCGGCAATTTAGATTTTAACATTTCCGCTTTAGCGACTGAAAATGAGTAGAATAATAATCGGTAAGACAAGATTTATCGATGGAGACGTATAGACTGGTTAAACCGTACTATCGATCAAAGCAAATACACTTTAATCGCTATTGTGCAATATGTTCAAGTGATTCAATATGTACGCCGGAATATCGCACGAAATTATCTTTTCAGGTAGAAAGAAATACGGATGATAAGAAAGTACCTGAGCCCACGATTTTTCCATCGTATGGTTCAAGCCTATTGAAAATGTCGTCATATTTTCCTCTCTCTTTATTGACGATCCATTCTGGTTCTCCCGCTCCAGCATCGATTCCTTCTCCTCGCTTGTAACCAAATGGACTTACTTGATCTTCTACTCCTTCGAACGCACCGCCTATTGCAAATGATACAAGTGTTGTCAAGATCGCAATGAAAAATCGATGAAACAAAATATTTGGAAGTTAATGAGGTTGAGAAACGAAGAAGAAGAAAAAGGGGGAAAAATTTGAAAGTTAGAAAAGTTATATCACACGCATAGCTACGTCTGGTATGAATTGCATATCTATAATAGAAGGCCGTGTTTCTTTTTGAGTTTTCTATCGAGCGCAATTGAAATTTATCACAACACTCGAGATACTGATTTGCAATGAAATATACATCCACGATTACGTTGGTAATTGAGGGGTCGAGCACGAAAATGGGTTGGGCATCGATGAGCTGTCTTTTTTCTGCTTCTTGGTATTTCATAAAAATATCACGATATGCCTCGGTCGAAGAATATATAATAGAGAAGTATAATAATATAGAGAAACAATACCTTTAACTAGAGAGTCTGACGCTGTACTGAGTTCATTTTGCGGTATCATGTCCATGAGTTTTGCAATATCCTCGCAAAGCATTTTATCAACTACTTCCAATAATTTAGGCTTTAAACTGTTGAATTTAGTAAAATCATGACGAGCTAAGCATTCCTGCATTTTCTTCAAGTCTGGAAAATCGCCGGGTGATATCTTTTGCTCCCTTTGTATTTGGTCGTAGATTTGACCCAGATTTTTTATACGTTCTTTTTTCTTTGTGTCTTTGCCAAACAAGCTAGGCATATCCTTTTTAAGAGCGCTGATTATGTAAGCGTGTACCTAAGGTTCGTCGAACATGCGTTTGTACATTATTGAGTTCGTATCGTAGAGACGATATCATTGTGAAATAGAATATGCAGTGTCTACGTCGATCGATCAGCGACCGAACAATGTTCGATAAGCAGATTTTCGTGTTTGTTTTCTCACCTTGGCTAATCGAGCACGTTTAATCAAATCGTTTAGCTTTCGAAGCACCGCGTTTTTAGGCAATGACTGCATATCCCTGAAGAGATCTTGTTCCTCGTCTTCGAATAATCTGAAATAAGAGATTCTATGGGTAACAACGGTATGTTGTGCTACTAATAAATATATAATCGTTGATACGTATATGCCTATATGCATAAACGGTTTATCAATATCGTTCATTCGACCCGATCCAACTATAATGTTTGAGTATTCCACCGACAGAAACATAATTATCTTTCCTTTAGGTAAAGATCCCGGTGTGTACATGTTTGTGCGAATACAAAAGGTGAACGGCACGTACGATAAAGAGAATTGCATTGTAATACGAGGCAAATAAAAGTACTCGCCTCTTATTTACATCGTATCTTAAGGGCTGGTCCCAAAACGACCCGATATACACTCTGGCTACTTCAGGAGTTTGTAGTACTTTACCAAGAGACCACATCAGCGCTCCGTATACTCTCATTAGCTGTTGATGATCGATCATATCTGCTTTATTCAAGACAATTCTGATTTTATCGTCGTGGCCACGCAACGCTTCTATGGATCGTCTAAATTCATCGGAAATATCGAGTTTGTGCGCATCGAACAACAGAATAATTCTATCCACTCGTTCCGCAAACCATTCCAATACACCGGTAAAATCGTAACCTCTGTCAACCTGACGCAGAATAAAGGTAATTATATGAAACTGATATGCGTGCAATACAAGTGAATTGATATTGTGTATCCTGAGAGTATACATACCCTTTGCTTTTCTCCTGACAAAATACCAGGCGTATCGACTATGGATATGCCTTTAAGGACTGGGGATGCCACCGTAGAACATTGAAATCTGTTTAAGAAAGCGTTACCAAACTTGGAAAGAGGACGGAACTGTTTTTTGGGATCGACAACTAAAGCATTTCCTGGAATCACGCCTTCTTTCTCATCATACATAACTGCAATGAAGCGGTCCGTTGTTGGTTCAGGACCAATCCTTATTCCAGGAAAGTCTCGCTCGAGCAAGTACTTGATGAAGGTTGTCTTGCCCGTAGAATACTGTCCCACCAGAAGGATCATTGGCTTTGCATCGAAATCTGGGTCGTCCAGTTGAGGAGAGTGAAAATCATGGAACTGATAGTGCAGCTCCAAAGGCAACATTTTCGACTTGTAGATCTTCTTGATGCCTTCGGTGACATTCTCGAAAACGTTTTGTCTGTCAGTGTCATCTCTATTTAACCAACTGAACATCTTGTGGCGTGACGAGATCGCAATCGACGATCCTGCAAGCAATCCATAGATACATCAAAATTATTTTTCGTCGGGAACGTCCCACTAAAAACTGCTACGATGACGTTGTAGAAACGAGTCAACGCCTAACGTGAGTTAACTGGTTAACCACAGTACTGCAATTAGATTTCCTCCGCGCGAATAATGGGAAAAGTTTCGAAGAAATATAGGTGTGTCCTAGATTTTACGGGATCCGTTAAAAATTAAAAAACGGAAAGAAAAAGAAAAATTAAACGGGAAAGAAACACAAAATCGTATAATATAATGCAAACGAAACTAACCTCTTTTCTTAACTGAAATGAAACACAAATAGAACGATGGGCGCGATCGAACGCTATCATTCAGTGGAACTGACAGCGTGTGCAATTGTTGCTGGGATGTCGTCGGTCGATAACGTTGCTTGATTCTCGAAGCGCAGAAAAACTAACTATAAAAGAACGCTTGTATGTAAATCAATTCTCTTTTATCGAGCAATTTCGAATCGCTCCTGATTTTCCCGAGTTTTTACTGTACCGTTTATCGGCCGATTATTCAATTTGTCGTACTGTTCGGTCGCGTCGATCGCGAGCAATCGCGAGATCGAATGATCGCGATCCGACCGCTGAACTCGCACGTCGTAGATAAGCCTGCACCGATACGACTGCGCATCTCGATTTTCCTCCACCTCTCTTTCCTCGTTCACGACTCTCGTTTTCCCATTCCCTGTTCCCCGTTCCCCTAATCTCTATCCCCATTGGCGATTCCCCGTTTACCGTTCACCGGTTCACCATTTACCGTTCACCGTTTCCCGATCACCGTTCACCGTTCACGGTTCCCGATTCGAAACGATCACTCTGCTGCCCTCTCGTTGGCGCTAGTCTTATCGTATTCGTACAACCGATAGTCCAGGTCCAAGCAGATTACTGCATACATATATTACCATCTAAAATGTGTATTGTACAATCGTACACAATTATCCATGACGTATAACGTTTATTTGCTCCACGTTCTCATACGTTAATCTCTATTTGCTTAAGCGTTATCCCAAAAAGTATAGTTAACGCACGATTACACGTTTTCTAGACAATCATTGTGCGCTTCGAACGATGACTAATCGTACGAGCGGTTTCGAACGATGAATCATAGATTGCTTCTCTTCTTGCGTACTGTCGATGGAACATTATTTTCTGTTAAGCAGGACGTATGATCTGTTAATACATGCGGAATAGAAACGTTTGTGCAAATGTGCGCGTGTATAATATATCCGGTCGCTGAATAACGACCACGAGGACAAGGACGAGGTCGAGGACGTGGCCGAGGACGACGTGGACCATGATGGTAACGCGATATTATACACGTCGATCGAAACGATGCGCACCGGTCGACGATTAATCAATAAATGTTGATCCATCTTCCGTCCGAGTATTTGAATTCAACGGAAAGACTGGGCTGTAATAATCGTTCTCGCATTGCGTAACGAAACATGCAAAACATCCAGTGTCATTTGTTGCGTAAGCAACGCGGACACATCCTGGTTAAACGATTTTGTGCCAATTTAGTAATCTTAACCAGCTTCGCTCGAATTAGAATTGATTCGCACGGTACGTGCGGTCTGCTAACTGCTAACGCATTGCGCTCCTGATCGCGTTGCGCTGCGCGCACTCTTCCATGCGCTCGAATCGAAATGCATGCACATTATTATCTATCGGGTGGATGATCGGTCAGTCGGTTCAAAGTGAAACTGCAAGTGTCTGGTAACGTTGCCATTAGAATGGTGAGTGTGCCAATTATTTATCAACATGGATTTTCAGGAGAATGTCCGCTTGACTACGATATGTACGGATACATATGCACGTTGAAATGATCATGGTAACGAACACTCATCGTCCCAGTTTTCGGGAAGCACGTTTTTCCATAGACCGACCGCGGTTTCAAGTAAACACGGTTCACCGCAGTTTGGTATATCCATGGAATACCTTGTGAATTTGTCCGTATCGTTCAGGTATGAGAACTGTAACATCAGGACAGAATTTGTTGTAGAATGAAATAGAGCGGCGAAAGAACAGTAAATGCCCGATCGAAACGAAAGGAAGCGAAAGTGTTTTAGAGCGTGAGTATCGTCGGATCGAGGAGGATTTTCAAGTTGTAGGTCGATGCGATTGCATCGAACCAATAAATGACTAATCAGCTAATACGGCAATAAAACAAATGCAACACTGCGGAAGTAGGTCAACACACCGATACGCGGGATATCGGTATATCGATATCACAGGATGTATCTATCAGCTATACATACGACTGTAATGTACCTTTATTTCGGCGTGTCTGTAATCCTTATCCGCAACGCCGGGGCTAAAGTACAGTTGGAAGACGAGCGTCGCGCCGTAACCGGGTTTAAAGTTCTCGCTCGTAAATCCCATGGTCCGCAGTAAATTAACGAGGGTAATGTCGTGCGCGGAGTAAAGATAGACACGCCTGGTGTCTTCTCCGGCAACGGCGGCGCGCATATTCCTCAGAATTTCCTTGAGCAATGGTCCTGCAACGTTCCGAACATGGTGTGACAAAGAAAGAGAAAAATCACAGAGAAAGCGTAGAGAACAAAATCTATCGAACCTCCGCGGAGTCTTTGCTGTAAGCTGTTACTGGTAAATATGGCTAAACTACGGGCGGCGATGTCTCGCATTTCATGATGATAGTATTTATTTGTCCAATCGGGTAGCTTCAAGCCCTGCTGTTCCTCAATTTCGAGAGTGTTGTACAGGAACTCGACGTCGGTGATCGTGGACATGTTCTGTCCGGTATGGGAGGACAGCTCACGATAGTATTCGATCGACGGTGTTCCCGGTCGGAGAGACTCGTTCCTGTATGCTTCTTTCAAAGCTTCTTCCAATCGAGGACAAGGCGCCTTGACCACGATAGTCTGAAATCCGTGTCAGCGCCCGTATCGCGGCGCGGTACGGTATTAATACAGATAAATTTTTCGTTCGATACAGAAACCGCGTTCGCGTTACCAAAGAATTTCGTCATATTTCGTGATACGTCCTGCTGTTCCACGCAACTGCTCGACGGATCGACGTGAACCGTCGAATCGTCGGACGGCGCGAGTGTACAGTTTACTTGCCTTGTCCAAGTTTCGGGGAGTAGAAGAGACGGGAACAGGACGCCAATTTAGTCCTGCTACAAAGACTTCGTCGGGCGCCGGTGGATACAAACCAGCCAGCAAAGCTTGCGCGGACATCAAGCACCGATCCGCATAACTGCTTCGAACCAGGCTCAGCTTGCTCTCGTACTTGCCGCCGATTACCGAGCCGTAGTTCTCGCGTATCCATTGGCCGACGTTGTACATTCGTCGCATGCCATTCTAAGCAACGACACCACGTTTCAAATTTTGAACAGTTGCCGCATCAACAAACATCTACGCGGTTTTAACAATAGATTCCTCTAGATTCTGTAACCTTGGTCAAAGCTCCTAGACCTCCCTCCCATTCGTAGTCGCGATAAGGATCCGTGGGATATGTCTCTGTTGGCGTCCGATCTCCATGGCGGAATACCTGTTGCAGACGATCGACAGAGTCGAATCAATATTTCTCGCGTTTTGAAATTCCAATTAAACCGGATCGAATCGAATTGGATCAGGTCGGATCAGATCGGACCGGATAGGGTCGCATCAGGCCGGATGAGTTTCGTTAAGGTCGGGTTAGGCCGGATCTGTTTCGATAGGATCCGATCAGATCAGACGAGGTTCGATCGGATTGGTGGAACGTAGCATACTCACGAATATCGTTTGCAGTACCAACGAATTCTCATTGTGTGCGTCGCTTGAGACCGAAAAGCCCGCGTACGCAAACAGTATGGAACCAATGACGATGGCGAGAATCAAAACAGTAGCGCGAACACTCATTTTAACACTCTGTCGATTACGAGAACGAGACCGATTACCAATTCCGCTATTCATATCTTCGACTGTCGCAAAGTAAAGGTGATAACAAGTTTACGATTGAAACATTCTCCCACTTTTGACGAACTAACGCAATCGTGTCATCGTATTACGTATATGTGTCATAGATGTAACATACTCGGTGCCCAAGTTGTACACGCTTCTCTTTCATTCCGATTTCGTTTCGTCGCTCATTTTTCGCGTCGCATCGTATCGGTAATACGGCGTATACTATACACTCCATGCCGATACGCAGATACGCCGATATGCCGATATGCCATGGCGTCGCACGCGTATGTAGCGGCCATAGACCAACGGGTGAACTAGCGACGCGATCAACGTCGCAACCGAGACTGCACCGGCACGCGCTTGCGCATGCGCCTGGCATGCGATGTTACCCGCTGAGCCAGGGCCATCGTTCATCGAGTTTAACGAGTACACGTATCACCACGGACGCGGTCGGCGGTATTAGTCGACCGAGTAGGCAATGTATACTGTCTGTCCCGCGTTTTTTCGACCTCCAGTAGCTCCATTACCATTTCCGTTTCGCGCGTTATCAATAGTCGACAAATTTCGCCTTGCTATAGTAAGTATTCCATATGTGTACCACAATTCATTTGCGGTTTAATGTACCGCTAATTTAAATAGGCTATGTTATCAGAATAAATTGAGTCACATGTTCGGATGTAGTAATAATACGACTGCTGGATTATTAGATTACTGGATCACAACCGCGTCGGTTGTGTCATTTGGAGGAACTATTTTGCAGGCATCATCGCAGAAACGTTGAAATCGATCGAGGATGTTCCGATCGATACGAGAGAAATTCAAGTGTAATTGTAGCTCGCCTGCAATATACAATTGCAGTAATTCCGGCATCGACGAGTGTTACGAACGGAACAAGTAGTATGCGTCACGCACGATCGTATACTGTATTATCGCCGGAACTACCGAGTCCTAAACGCGACAAATGCGTATGGTGTTATAATAATGGAGAGATTGGATTTATTTAACCTTGACATGATTCCTACTGTAATATATGCCGGAATAGAGAAGTTTATCTAAAGATTTGTTTTAGATGAAAAAGAAGAGGAAAGCCGGTTGTTTCGACTGGTTTCGTAGTTGTAGCGTTAAACCCTCCCATTGTTGTTTACTATAGGGTGTACAGTAAGTAGTTTCACGCACTGGTGCAAAAGTTTGATTCTCTGTCTAATCACGGCGGGATCGTTTGGTAGAATTTTGCAAGATTCACAACTTTTCTTTTTGCAGTGATTCGCGAGCCGTGATCAGAAGTGCGTGCCCCAACGAATTCACGAGTAACATCGAGCATCAACGAGTAACAACGAATAACAACGAGCGACGATCCTCTATCGTTCATTCATCGTTTCACTCGTTTGTTTCGAATCCAAGTCCTATCGTAACCGTATACCGCCATCATCCTTTCCATTTAATCGGCGGACACACTCGAGATTCTTCTTGTTAACGAAGAAATAATTAACGTTAACGAATAATAATCGCACGGTGCCGACGCGAATGTATAAGTTTAGCAATAACGGCCAGTGTTTAGACAAGTGTTTACACAGTTTATTCGCCGAACATCGACAGTTAAAGGTATGAGAGATGTAGAGGTGGAACGCAACGGATAGTCCATGCACAACGCAGCTCGTGTCTTTCAATTAACTGTAACGATCGTTAGCTTTGCACTCGTTTGTCGGTTCGTCCGCAACGAAGACAAACGGGGCGCAGTGGGTGTATGACATTCGCATTCGTATTCGCATTTCTATTCGTATTCGCGTTCGTTCCAATTTGGTGTATGTAATCTGCGTGCACATACACGTGTATATGGAACGCGCGCATGAAACAATAGTCGGTAACGTCGAAAAAGCGATCCGATAGGTAAGAAAAATTAAATATAAAATTGAAAATGAACGACGTGTGCGAACGTGTGTCCGACAGTTTTCGATACTGCCGGATGTCGCGCGACGCGTTCGAGTTGATGTTATATTACACGTACTCGGTCGGAGCGGGAATCAACAGGTGCATTTGCATCAAGAGATGAACAGATCAAGGATAGTGAAAGAACATGTTTAAACGTATATTTAAATTTGCAATTAAACATTTAATTTTCATAGGTAACCGCAGGCATTGATTTTACAAACAAAGCGATCGGAGACGCGGTGCAATGCATGGTGTGCGATGTGCGATGCACTCCTAAACGGAAACGAAATGGTCTGTGGCGTTTGGCGTGAGACGTGGACCACGTGAGGCATATCTCTCTCTCTCTCTTTCAATCTCTTTTTTTCTCTCTTTTTTCCTTTCTCTCTTTCTCACTCACTCACTCACTCTGTCTCCTTCTCCTTTTCCAGCGCGTGTACAAACATGGATACAGGCCCGATAATGACTAGAATTGAATACAGAAACCGTTTGTCATCGCGTTGAAATTCCAAAGTTAATGCAGGAGAGAAATTGTGACGATGATGCGACGCATCGGAGACGAGTTTCTGCTTACGACGGAATAGTACGCGCGGGGAAAATCTAACACGGAAGGTCGCTCATAGTAGCGAACCTATGCTAAGAGGCCCGAGGACGAGAATGGGTTACGATCGAGGACAATACGCGTTGATATGCGCAAAACGCGTGCATGTTACGGGTTGCAGCATGGAGCGTAGTCGCGCATACGCGTCCGCAGACGAGCATAGGCGAGCATAGACGAACAGTTTACGAGTAACGGAGTAACGAGTAACGAACGAACGAACGAACGAACACGGGCGAACATTTACACGGATCAAGCTGGGGAATCCATTTCGATTTAAGGTTGCTCGGAACGACGTCGTCGACCAGGCCCTCCAGCGTAATTCGCCGCTGCCAATCCCATCAGATGTTTAGCCGCTTGCGAGCCGCTGAAGCCGCGGCTCAAGCCTAGATCCAGGCCACGTTTGTTGCTGAAAAACGATTCGGCAAATAGATCGATCAAGAGCACTCGCGGTTTCGACTCGTACCCGCGGCTCTTTCTACTTACTTTTCTAATTCTGGATTCCGCATTATAGTGTGTCCAAGCCGTGCAATTATCGTATCTATAAGCGCTTCTGGATTCTCCTCGTTCAACTGACTCCAATAATTTTGCTGGCTGTCGAATCGAAACGGTCGTTCGTTTGAACAAGATCTCCTTGGAATTCTTGCCTGCTTCGCCGACCAATTTCTGATCGTTCGAAAAATCGACGATCGTTTCGCCAATTGCGCGTGACTGGGGCTCGAAGAAGCATCTTGGCTGCGTTTACGAGACGATCGAATCTGTAACTCCTCCTCTCATTGGCATGCACGATTCTAGGAACGGCGAGTCGTAACAATACCAGTCTTTACTTTTCTCGGATAGGAGGGACCAGTTCTCATTAAACGACGCCTCGTCAAATGAAACTGGGTTAAACTTTCTGATGCAGCCAGATGCGTCTTCGCGTTCAGTTGCGTGTGTGGCGTATGCCGTATGCCATATACCGTATCCCTTTTTTCTGCTACTTCAACGGCCTACCATAATCTCATTGCGTTTTCGTTCAATTCCCTTCGCGAATTGTCTGTTCAAATTGTCTGTTAGCTCGATTCCCTTCTCACAATTTGTAACTACGCCACGATTTCAGTATGCATAATATTGTTCTAGGTGCTGCGTGCAACTAATTATTCAGAAATCTACCTTTAGACACCGCCACGCTCGAACGGACGGACAAAGGCGGTCGCTGTTAGAAATTCGAAATCACACTAATTGACAAGTGCGCGATACCGTTTATTCAAGCCGTCGCCGTCGCTGGTATAGATCGGAGGAACAGCGAACAGTGAATATTTCATCGAACAACTTACGGCGCAGCGTCGCTCGAAGGAGTGAAACAAACGATGATGAATCCAACCATTAGATATACGAAGAACGATACGATTCTTCGTTGCATCTTCGAGGATGTGGTAGCTCTCCGGTCTGAAAATGAAACCAAATTTATGGAAACGCGTGGCATGCATATAACGTCGAAGCCAAGACGGTAATTTCATCAGAAAATCGTGCGCTCTCAAATATATTTATAACAATTGGAAAAAGTTAGAACGATACAGGCTCTACGCCATTGCGCAATACTTGTAACCTGTTGCATCACGATTAAAAACAATCGGACGCTAAATATAAACCGACGAAGAAGAAGAAAATGAATAATGACAACAAGAAGGATGTGGTGGAAGGACAAAAAGTGGAATAAGCGAGAAAGTGTGTCTCTTGTTTCGGGCTACTACTAGAGGAAAGCATAGCGACTAACAAACTATTGAAGCCACGGTTTAGGAACGAGAGCTTGCAAGCTTCTAGCGAGGTTGAACGACGCCCCAACTATCGCTTTACATTTTCCTCTTGGCGAGAATAAAATGCGTGAACCACCGTGGCCAAAAAATTCGCACCTGCAGGCGGTGAAATTTTCAGTGAAAGAAATAACAGCGATTTCGTCGCGTGCTTCGAATTACAGAGCGCAGCCCTCGGTTTCCGTCGGTTTCGATATTCGTCGAGTTAGCGTTTCATTGGCGCGGCAATCACGAGTCGCTTTAAGCGTGCCGATTCGCCGTATCACGGGATAATTGGATTCGTCGTTTTCGATAATTGCCGTTGGACGTTGCTTTCCGACGCGTGTACTTCATTTCCTCAAGGACGCGTGCTAACTGGGTCGACGGTATCCCAGAATTCTTACCCGAGGTGTACGAACGTGTCGCCGACTCGACGTTCGACTCTATTTATCGATGCGTGAAACCGTGAGATTCGTTCGTAACGGACAACGGGTCTTTACATCCTAACACGTGCTTATTCTCTATTCGTTACGATCTCCCTTTCTATTCGTTCCCTTCTCCGTATCGCGTGGTCGTCCTTGTTTATCTTTCGTTCGACAATTTGCGTTCGCCATCTCGCGTTCCCCGTTTATGTCTTCCGATTCCGTTTTCCGTATCGCAATTATCGACTTCCGTTTCCCGTTTTCCGTTTCCCGTCTCTCGCCCTCCATTTCCAATTCTCCGTTTTCTGTTCTAGGCTTCCAGCGTGGATATTATTCCAACGAATTCGACTAGGAGCATGCGGAGAGACGGATGGATTGGTTCACTAGGGCATGAACGCGCGTCAAGTTCGAATTCGATGCGGCAGCTGCGTCGATCCTTCGACTCGTACATGCAATTTCTTCGGGAATAGAGGCACTTGTTGAACGTACCCGTTTCAAGCTCTTCGGTGGACCAATTGTCGGATCAAGACGAAATACTCGCTTCGTGGGAGTAAGAAAGAAAAAGGAGGCGAGTGAGAAAGAAGAGAGAAAGAGAGAGAAAGAGGACAAGTAATATAAGACTTTGTTGAGATTCCGAGAATAAGATTGTTTCTCGAAGAAGTCGCGATAAGAGCTCTTTTAGGATAAAACATCTCGAATTACTTGAAAGTAAAGCACTCTCTGTAAGCGTTCCGTGAAAATTGTGTCGCGCAGCGAATGTAAGGGGTTTTAGTCCGCCGGCGTTCGGGACATAACGTAAACACTGAATCGGTCGGGAAACCATTTCCCGTGAAACGGGGCGAATTCGGATCGAGTTTCCAGCGACTTTTAGCGGTCGCGGTACGCGGCCGAGTAGCAATTTTCATTTCCCGATCGGAGAGATAAAACCGCAACCCCGGTGTTTACTTAATAACAGCATTGGTTCTGCTCCGAGTGGAATCCTTTCTCCGTCGCGCCGCCGACGCCCGACGACTTGACGGCGTTCACGGCTTTAGAACATTGCGTTGTCGGATCCGGGCGAACCGGGTGCGTGGAGCGCGGTAGCAACAATAAATAACTCGTTCGCCGGCGCGTGGATTAACCGCCGAATAAAAAGGGAGCGTTAACGGTCGCGGAAACAAGGGTTGGGAAGGAGACGGGGAAGAAGGAGGGAAATCTCCGAGGATTATGGAAAACAATTTCGTTTCGCTGATGTATGGTTACGATGTTGCGACATGCCTCGCGGATCCGTTAGAACAGGACGGGTTACCGATCGCGAGATAACAAGGCAAAACGCGGCGTGCAGCAATCGATACGTTCGCGGGTGGTGCGTTGCCGGAGATAAACGTTGACAAATTGTTTTAGTAATCGTTCTTAGAACGGCGGAGAATCGAGGAGTCGTTTAGCCCCGTTCGCGACGGGTGGACGGAAAATCGGGAACACGGAGAAACGATCCTATTCGACGCTGGTTCCGCCGACGCAGGCAATCGTCGACGTAAGGGCATGCAGAATCGGCGACGCATGGAATCGACGACGTATGGAATCGGCGACGTGGGCGTCGAGTAAGCCGCGTGTGCGGGGAAACGTTCGAGGGACGTGTCTTACGACCGATAGCGAGAGCGCCGATTCCATATACGTACAGAATGGGTGAAAAATGGTGGTGCGACGGGCCAAGGGATGATTCTACACCGAGAAATAAGTCGAAGAAAAAGAGCATTTTTTCATATAAGGCAGCATTTTCGAGAAAAATTCCGAGTTCCGTTAGATTTGTACGTAAATACGCCGCTTAAGTCTTATTAAAAAGTATTTAATAGGACTTAATAAATTAAGTCCTATATTATTATATATTATTTATCCTATATTATTAAATAATAGGACTAAATAAATAATAGGACTTAATATATTTTATCAATCTATTTTTTCTAGAAAACGGAGCCTTAAATGACAAAATATTACCCTTCTTTTCCGACTTATTTTTGTATTTAGAATCATCCCCTGGTCGCTTTTATCACAATTTTTCTCCCGTCCTGTATATACAAGCTGATATTGGCACGGCGTTGTATTACCGGGTTGCGAGCGCGCGTCGAAAATGTCCGAAAATATTTGAAAATGTAACGAGCGACGTGCGCGTGTCTCTGGCCTGGTTCCGGGGGTTCGCTCCGCTAGACCCGCGTTTCGCCACTCGGAAATGATCCGCGTCGACCGAAACCGCGTGTCGTCGCAGCGGCTAATTGTTCCATCGCGAAACGGATGGAACGCACGTGTCGTGAATCCGCCACGTCAAAGTCGACGGCAGACCTACTTGCTACCACCGTTGCGACAATTCCAACGTTTTGTTCCGCGTTCGCTTGTTTCCTTGCGGTTTGCCTCGCTCTCGCGGTTTCGGTCCGAGTTTATTTAAATCGATCGGAGTTACACCCGGCGCGAATCGTCGCTTCGAGCGTCCGCGAATTGGAAAACACGGTTCCCAACTTCGGCGTCGAGCGGAGAACATTCGTTCGGCGTGTAACACCGATGATACGTAACACGGACGAATACAATTAGTAAATTGATGAGATTTTTGCGATGACGATGCGCCGTTTTGTAACGATTGGAACCTCGATCGCGCGATTCGTTCGGCGAAATCGAACCGAGCGGCCGGAAGTGCGACGGGAATTTCTCGTTTAAAAAGGAAACCGACGACGCGGGGAGAAGGTAATTTTTATTTCTATTATATTGGTAAAGATTAACGTAATCGACGGACACAGACTTGCATAGCGCGATCTTGGAAATAGAAGGAGAATTATTTCTACACGGGGGTGCGATTTGAGGGTTGCGACTTGCGACTTGTGATTTGAAACTTGCGACTTGCGATTTGAAACTTGCGACTTGCGACTTACCTGGATTCACGAATCGCCTCTCAGGACGTCGAATTCGACGGGATAGGTGCCTCGTCGAAGGGGAGAGCTGCTCTGCGAATCTGAACCCTTCGTTGTCGGTTTATATAAGCCCGCGACTTTGCGGCACTCGCTTCATCCCTATCCCCACCCTGTTGTATCTAAACATTCTCGTCCAATCGAATGGACTCGTGTTCTACCCCATCCAAGCTTCCTACCACCAACCCCGGTATCGTCCCGGTAACCACCAACGAGCGTGACACGAACTCGGCCGTAGCCGTAGTCGTCGTCGCCGTCGCCGTCTTCGTCTCCGTCTCCATCTGCGTCTCCATCTGCGTTCGCATCTTCGTTTCATCTTCGTTTCCATCTTCATTTCCGTTTTTGCTTCCATTTTCTATTCCATCTTCTATTTCATCTTCTATTCCATCTTCTATTCCATCTTCTATTCCATCTTCTATTCCATCTTCCACTTCATCTTCGTTTCCATCTTCGTTCACATCTTCGTTTCCATCTTCGTCACCACCTTTGTTCCCATCTTCGTTTCCATCTTCGTCACCACCTTTGTTCCCATCTTCGTCTCCATCTTCGTCACCACCTTCGTCCCCGTTTTTCTCTCCGTCTTCAACTTCGTCACCATGAGCATCCTTCACCACGTCGTTCTCGTCCTCTTACCGTAAAGGTCTCGAACAACGAATCATCTTCCCCATTGACAAGGGTTCGGTAACCAGACAACGGATTTCTCTGCGAAATAAAAATTATCCATCGCGACCGTGACACGCAAAAGTCGAATTCGAATGTATATTTCGGCTTGACAAGTTTAACAAGTCGTAAATGATGTGACAGTATTTTTTAAATCTCCGACTGTTTTCATTGTCCGATATATCACCGCTCGCCGCTCCCGTAAATGCATAAAATCCGCTGTTCGATTCATAAACGAGACATCCGCGTATCTCACAACGTATTTTTTAAACCCTCGACTGTTTTCATTGTTCCGTATCCCATCCGGCCGATTCTCTCTTAAACGCATCGTAAAATCCGCTGTGCCGTTGACAACCGTCGAGCGCAATTAATATAATTCAGTGATCGAAACCGAGTGCGACGCGACACGTTTCCTCTGTTGGAAGTTTCAGCGTCTCTGCGTTTCGAGACTCGCCGTTTTACCGAATTTCAATCGACGAAGGACAAGACGAGACACGTGTACGCAGTGCGCTCTTACAAGCGAAAGGAGCGTTTAAAGAAAAGCGGAGTCGATCGGTTATTAGTCACGTTTGATTCATCGACAGTTTTATCGTGGAGGCACACGTAGTCGCGATTGAACGAAGCCGAGTCCATTAAGCGTACAAACGTGGCTCGTGTTTGCCATCTTGCGGTAACGACTCGACAAGTTCTCCAAGCCGAGACACTTGCGAGCATTCGCCCATTCCACCTATACGAGCATAGAAAATTGTAAGAATGTCATTGTCGACGCGCTCGTGGACTTTGCCATCGTTCTTTTCGTCGCTCCATCAGTTTCCAGCGACGAGAGGACGATGGAGGGACACCAAGGTTTCAATCGGTGCGGTCCGAAAAATGTGCGCTAGAGGGAAGAAATTATTATTATTCGATGGGACTCGTCAGTTCGAATGGACTACGAGCTCTTCCACGGTGACATTGTTAACAATAATAATAATAATAATAATAACAATAGTAGTAATAATAATAATAATAGTGATAATAATAATAATAGTAATAATAATAGTAATAATAATAGTAATAATAGTAATAACCATAATATTATTTATCAACGGAACGATCTTTTTGTTACAATGAAAGAGACGGAGAGAATAATAATATGGTAGTAGTCACGCGAGGACAGATGAAATGCAAAAACAAAAAAAAGAAGAAAAAACAACCTTACATATATAAGCACTTGAGAGAGAAATCTTTTGTTCACAAATGAGTGGGTTGAAATCATAGTGGTATAAGTCACGTTTTCCTCATTGAGAGAAACAATATTTTTATTGCTTACTAGCACTTGTGTTAATATTGTTATTATTACTATTTATTTACGGGCTACTAGAATCTTTTAAATCATGCAAATTTGGAACAAGATAAACGTTGCAGAGAACAAGTGGAATTAGTAAAGTGGCTTAGGGTGTCGTTTACTGGCCTAATTTATTGTTACCATAATTTAGAATGAAATTAATTTAATTTAAGTAACTTTATCATTTATATCGCTTGTCGTTTTAACATTTTCGCATGTATAGATTACATTTTCATATACAGATTTGTAGATAATACGATAACTAGACTGCAGATCTAAGAATTAAACAATAAGAATTTTCTTTAACAATTGCAGTAAACGAACGCTCAATAGAAATTCCTTTCTCTCTTTACTGAATTCAGTAAGTTGAGAATAATACATAAACAATGTTATAGAATTTTTCGTATGTTTTAAATTTCATCTACTAATTTTTATAATAAGTGCGTAATGTCCTTAAAGTATATATATATATATATATATATCTATATATATTGCCACAATGGTAGCAAACCGCTCGAATACATTGCTACCAATAGTAAATATTTTGTAAGGGTTTCGAGTCGCGACATCGATGAAAGCTCCGCGAAAAGAGCTTTCTTTAACGTCATCGAAGCGTTCTTTCCTCTTTTTTTTCGTCTGCTCCGCAGTCACAGCGTTCCGCAGCTTTTGTCTCTAGCTCGTGCGCGAGCGAACTCGAAACACCGCCTTACTGTCATTTAACGTGGCGCCTACGGAGTGTTCCCCCTATCTCGAAGCCGCGTCTACTACCCGTGCCCATTGTCGGCATGCAAATCGCCTAATAGCTCGTTTTAATAATATCCATGAAATGGCGGTGGTCCCGCGTTACAAATAGCCGTATCGTACATAACGCGTTATAAACGACCGTATAAAACAGAGGTCCGAGCGATCCGGGCGACCTAAGCGATCTAAGCGACCTAAGCGGTCTAAGCGATCTAACCGGACTAAACGGTCTAAGAGATCTAAGCGGTCACAGTATCGCGGATCTAATTGCGAGTGCCTCGGTAGTGGCAAGAACGATGCATCTATTTACATTATTTAACCTTTGGACGGCGGACATTTTTTAGCATTTCTGCCGGCCGCGGCTAGATTTTTCTAGAATTCTCGTTCATGAATTACTCAAATCTTCTTGTTAAGACCTAAGTGAATCCTATTATTAGTTTTAATATTCATAGTTAATTAGATACGACTGCCACAAAGGTATAATGTAGATGGAATGCTTGTAACTCTAAGCTCCAAACGGACCCAGTAAGCCACCTGTTCCGGTTCCTGCACTCTCTCGCAGCTAACAAAAACCTCGACTGGGAGAGCCTCCCGTTTTTTCACAGAAACGGCGACGATCGAGGAGAACCGTGAAACGATGAACGTTCGAGAGGCAGAGAAACGGGAGGCAAAGGGAAGAAGAATCAAGTCGCCGTTGTCCGCACGAGCTGCGAACCTTTTAATCGTTTCCGATTTCCTAAATTGATTGAGACGGCGGTGTTCGCGGTCGCATCGCCGTTAATCTCGTGAAATCGGTCGATTTATCGGTTCTCAATTTGTCCGTCGCTGACGCAAGCTCCTAACAGCGCTCTGCAACACGAACAAGAGGCAAATCAACAATTCGTCGAATCAAGAATTCGCTAAAATCAAAAATTCTACAAAACTCAGAAACTCGCAGAACATTCTCGTCGCAGACTCGACGGAAAAAATTCGAGCACGCGGTCCAGATAAAAGAATGTTTCATCGGGAGTGGGTCGAATTTCGTTCGGCGCTGTTCAATTTATATTTTTCCTTGGCATCGACGTGCATGTAGGTGTGCGTAGCCGCTACACGGAGGAGTTGAAAAGTCGCGCGTCACGTCCACGTCCGCCGGCGCTGGCACGTCGCGTCGCGCCAGGAAAAATGATACCGTTGGCCGCTGGAACGAAATACCGCCGTCAGTTTTATGGAATATTTGTCGAGTCGTAAACGAGAAATCAATCTGTTACGTTTGCCGGTGATGCAGTCGTCGATACGCTTAGGCTTTGGCCGTTCGAGTCGAAGGAAGAGAGCGAGACGGCGACGCGACCGACCGGGGATATGGAACAGATTACACGTGCAAGTTCCAGTCAAATTCGGTCGGACGTTTCGAGGGGTTTTACAGATATCGGCATCGATATCGCGAATTTCTACGCGCTGGCTGTTAGCGATTCCCCAAGCGAGGACAGTTTGACACCAGTTTGAGCGATCGAGACCGATTCCTCGTGTAATCAGTTAACTCCGCAGGTAGGTAGCTCGGTCGCAGTTGTGTCCCCGGAGCGGTGCGGTCCCTCGAGAGGACGCCGGACGGACCATCGATTTTCCAAGCGCCGATCTACCGAGCAGAAGTGAATCAGTTTAGTCAGTTAGAGATGCTCGATTAATTGAATCTTTGCTACGTGGTTGTACCTTCGAATGTTCAGCTTTCCTCGCCTTGTTCGATAACGGGAGCCTCTCCTGCCCGGCGTTACGCCCTCCGGTTGGCGCATACGCGTTTTCGAAGAACGGCGCACCCGTGTGGCATTCCCGTCTTGTAATTAGAATTTATCGTTTTTGTACCCGATCGAGTGTGGACGATCTGGCGCGGTCGAACGGAAGGGAAATCGAGTAGGTGCACGTATCTCGTAACTAACGTAACGAGCACGCGGCCAGCCAGCCAGCCGACCCGAGTCCAAAAGATATTGTTGCTCGTTGTTGCACGCTGCTCCTCGCTCGTTGCCGTCGTTGTTCCTAGAATTGACCTATCGATGCGATAAACTCCGGTAGACTTTTCAGTGAAATGCTTTTAGATCGAACGGAGCCGATGCACGTGCAAATTACGCGCACGCTCTGCTAGAACCTACGGAGTCGAGAAAAAATCAATGGTTAAAATGCTCGTTACTCGCGCTGGAACGAGAAAATTAATGCTCGCTAAATTCGACCGTTACTCTTATTGCCGATAATGAAATTTGATACGCGTGTTACGCTTCTAGACTATATGTATAGATGTGTGTATGTACGTGTGTACGTGTACGCGTCGTCCGAATAAACTTTCCGGTGCTTAAATTCTCTCGTTCAGACTGCGTTTACCTACCACGGACGTTTATTTCGTGGTCCATCGATAATCGGGTCTTCGTAACTGTCGACCCATTCGTAATCTGCTTACGAGCTAGATTGCAGGCACCTCGGGACTCCGGATATCCAGAGAAAAAGAAGCATGCGACGATGAAAATGGGCCACGGTGTTTACTGTTGCGATAGAAAACGGAGGGAGAACGCGACTCGGCCGCATTGCAGGTTCCAGGTAAATGTATCATATGATGGTAAGTAGGAGTCTACTTTATCGACCGATGGAATATGGTGGAGGACACACCGACCGACGGCAGCGGATCGGTAGACGAATGGACTGTTTGAACAATTTAAACCAATATCAATGTAATCAATACGATTTTATAGTTTATAATATAAATTTTGTAATATGTAAATTTGATAACATAAATTTTATAATATAAATTTTGTAATATGAAAATTTTATAATATAAATTTTGTAATATGTAAATTTTATAATATAAATTTTATAATATAAATTTTATAATGTATAACATATTATAAAATTATGAAATACATATTTTGTATTTTATAATACAAATTTTATAATAAATGCAGATGATGGTATAAATTTGTTTGGACAGTTTAGACTGAGTCTAGACTGTGTTTAAATATTTCAGACGGACAAGAAAACGCATTCTTTTAATTTTAGTCATCTTTAATGCATTTATACATATATACATACACACATACGTACATTATTAACAACGTATTTCTCGGTATTTCGCAGGTCGAGAAGCACGCCGACTTGTTACAAAATCCAGCGTACGAAAGAAAATCCAATGCGAGACGCAACGATGCGTCACTAAATTGATACTATCATTTCGTTTTACCTTGTTTCCATTAGACCACGTCGTCGACCGTCTAACTCGGATTTACAATTACGCTTGGAAAAGTTAAAATACGATTTTCTCCAATCATATAATATTCGATTCGTGAAATACCGTAGATTTGTCAAACGTAGATTTCTACATTTTCCACCGTAGAACATTTCAAATTTGCCGCGCTTTAATCAAGGCTGCGTAAATAGATTATTGTAATCTGGGATCTAGGCTCGATGTTCGGAATAGTTGTGAACGATTTCAGGCCCAGAATGCTGAATTTGAGGTATTGTTTCAAGAGTTATTTATTTATATTTCTGTACACACTACTTCAAAAAATGTCAGCGCCACATTGCGGTGAAAGTCCGAACTAAATCTTTCATAAATAATATTTCTAGACGATCTCGCGTTTTGCATATTTCTAGGAGAGATTTAGTTCCGGCGTTTACCGCTACGCGGCGCTAGCGATTCGCGGTCCATAATCGAGTTGTACATTATTTTCTAGGAAGACGCAAATGGACGTAAACACGCAAATGTGGCAATTTATAAATTACGGTATGAAACTTCCAAGCAGCATCATGACATTCGCGTTTAGGCCAACGCAACGCGACGCAACTCGCGAAGACTTTGAAATATCCTTTTGAAATTAAAACGTACGACGCAAAAATCGTCAACGTTCGCTTCGAAACGAATCTTTCTAATCGTTGGAGCGTCCCTTTAATTTTTCATTGCTTTCAGGTCTTGCCGCGCAAGGTCCACATTATGCGGCGCTGTTTTGAAAAAGAAAACGAATTGGATGGGCTCATCGGGGTACCCGTAGCTCGCCTCGACTTTACAACGTACAATTCAAACGGCTCGTTTGGGACAGCGAACGATCGCGTATTAAAATTCTGCGATTCGTTTCGAAACCCGCGTTGATCGTCGCGCAATATGCGACGCGAACGCGTCTGTCTATTTGTAGTCTGAACATCTGAATCCCTCGGACAGATGAAACGTGCGTTTCGCTGAAAGTTCGCGTGGACAGCGTGTCTGCTCGGGGCGAAACGAGGCGAAACGAGGCGGAATGGTTGATCCGTTGCGCATTGTACGGCTACTCGTGCAGGTGTAGCATCATCGGTCGCTTGCACCTGTCCGATCCTTCTTATAAACCAATAAAATGGACTTTCCATCTGGTTTCCTGTACTCGAACAGAACTGTACTTAATGAAATAAGTCCCGGTTAATACGTTCGACGGCTCCTGTTTCAGGTTTCACGTGCTTGAATAGGAGAGACCCAGGCGATAATTACATAGACCACAGGAATACGAACAGGTGCAAGTCTCCCGTGTCGATGTCCCCGTGGTAGCCGGGTAAACGAAAATCTGTCGTGGACAGGACAGCTCGCATCACTTCCTCGCCTATCCGATCAACTGGATATCTAGTCGGCTAGTTACCTACCAACCTACCTACCTACCTACCCGGTTATCTATCTATCTAGCTACCCACCTACCTACCTACCTACCTGCCTGCCTACCTACCTCTCTATCTACCTGCCCACCTATATCCAGCCAAGTCGCCACCGACTGCTTCGTGTATCCGTCCATCTACCCACTGTCAGCTTTGCGTGCAAATCTGCCGAGCGAAACTTCGTACCGGTAAGGAAAAGCGTAAGAAATTGTTAAATAACGATCGCAAATCTTACGGCGTGTTAATTTACTTAGCAATTTTACAGTGATCGGAGGGAACGAGGATATCAGGTATCGACGAGCACGGAGGCGAGGAGAGAGACAGGAGGAAAACTTCACGATGGACAAACAGGAAGAACGCTTAGCGTACCCGGCGCGAAATAGCCGGATACGTAAAATCATTGTCCCTCGACTTCTGTACCGTGACGGAGCGCGTTTCGCCGTGGCGACTGCGAAAATTGTCTTGAAATCATCTCGCGATGTTCCTCTGGGAGTCCAGGAGGAACAGAGAGGAAAACGCGCCGCTGTTTCCCAGCTACACGTTGCTTGGTTCGAACGTTGTTCGAACGCTGCTCGGAGGTGGCCGCGTGTTTACACGTATCCGACGATGGAGCGACAAGGAAGGAACGAGGCGTGCGAAGGAAGAAGAGGAGAGCAGCGTCTACTACTATCTACTCGACAAAATTTCCGATACGAAAAGTCTCGCCGGTGCCCTGGTGCACGCTGCACGCGCGTACGCGGCAATATGCGTACACGCGAGCGGCGATACGGCGACAGGTGAAGTACACAGCTGCTGTTGTACAGCTGGACCGATATCCGTTTCCATGTACATTCCACCGATAAGTTATTTGCGGTCGTAAGGTTCGAACCGCGACGCTCGCCGTGAGTTTTCACCGTTTTCACGGCGCTGACTGATCGCGAATTCTAACCCAGACCTAATTAATCATCGCATTGACACATTTGCAACCGCATCTGACACGAGCGGTCGATGCGTTGCTCCGACGTCTGTTTTCGTCGATCGTTCGACCGGTTGGAACGAGCCGAGCCGAGCCGAGACCAGACGAGACCGGACGACCACGCAAAATTCCTGAGAGCAACAGATAAACGCGACGAGTTTCCTCAAAGTCGCGCGAGCCACGGGAGGACCGAGATGCCTTCGAACGGAAGGAAACACCTGCTTTGGGTCTCCGTTTGACCACATCCTTCCTTCGGGCGAGGCTTGGAGTCGGATGGCCGAGTACAGGGCGCAGTGGTCTGCCGGGGCAGCGATCCATGGCCAGAAGTCAATTTTACAACTTTCATGTCCTCGATGAATGCTTTTTCGAACGGATTTAAAGCTCCGCAGAGTTTTGAAACTTGAAGTATTAGTTCAACCAGACAGTTCTGTGATAAGATGTAATTTTACGAAGGCTAGTTAATGTAAATTTAAAGGAACTATTTTTTTTAAATTGATTATTATAGAGTATCAATATATAAGTTTGTAATTCAATAATTATATATTGATACTCTATAATAAGTAATTTTAAAAAATAGTTCCTCAATTACTGTCTTGGTAAATTTTATATATAGAAATAAAAATATTCACCCGCTTTCGTAGATTGAAAAGCTAGTGAAATACACGTTTTACTACTATACAAATTTATATTATTATGTTGATAACATATTAGAATTTAAACTTTAAGAAGGCTCACAGAAAGACTGTTAAAAATTGTTCGAATGAGATTTATCTTACATCAGATCTGATTATTCAGTTGTTATTAAGGACCTATAAATTTCAGGTTTATCATCCCGCCCCCCTCGACTCTGCGGCATTCGAAAAATAATGCTGGAGGTGTATTTCGACGCTTGGGTAAGCAGTCAACCGGCAGGCGCGCTCGTGTCCAATTCCAAAACAAAGCACGATTTTTCAGGCGTTCCCGACGACCTCGTAAAAAATTGTTATCAACGAAAGTTGGTCAGTATTCGCTTTTCTACAAATTAGAATATACGAACTTGCAGAGACAAGTTGATTTTCATAAAAGATACTGGTCACCTCGATTTTGGAGATGCTGATACATATTTTGACGTCGATAATATTCCAGCTGGTGTCGAGACGAATTCAACCACCTAACTACACGATGGTTTTAAACCTCGAAACAACGCTAAGATAATCTTGGACAAGGATCGTTGCTTCGTCAGACCACTGTGCGGTGGTTGGAGGGCCTGGTCGTGTTTGTTTTAAGAGGCCGATACCAATGGGATAGAAAATGGGCGAAGAGCGTTTCGGAGGCAGTACTTTATACGTCGTACGCGCTACTTTCGATAACATATCTTCTGGAGTAAGCTCGCGCGGGTACGGTGACGCGAGCCGTGTGGAGACGCGGGCCTCTCGAGAGGCTCGAACGAAAGCCTCCGAGACCGGATCGGTTTTCGTTCGGTTCCCACGGAGCGGGTACGTCTTCCGGCAGACATTCGAGCGCGCCTTGGCGTCGCTTTGGTTCGATCGCGTTTCTCAATTCTTGTGAATCGAGCCCGCGAATCTCTCCTCCCGTCCACGAACGCGATCCTCCGAAATCGCAGCGACCGAAAACACGGTTTTCGGGAACAGCGGAGAATGGCTTCGTGGGAGAAGAGCGGTCGCGTCGCTTGAAAATAATTCGGTTCCCGATAAACTGTATGCAGACGGAGCTCCGTACGTTCCGGAGAGCGCACAGGAATTGCGCAACGATACGCGCAAATCGAGTCGCGACTCGCGCGATACGCTGACTCAGGCGGGTGAAATGCAGCGCGGGTGTTTGGCGATAGTCGTAGTCGCAGACCGAGCGCGCTTGCGAACCGGTCGTTTCGCAACCTATCGCTATTTAGAAGAGTGGGCGACCGATTTTTCTTGCCGGCACCCCCACCCGCCGAAATTTCCCCGGAACGACAGAGCGTCTGTCTGTGTTGCTCGCGGCTCGAGGGCACAAGAGGGAATCGTGAATCGGGTGCGCAACAGGCCAGCTGAACCGTACCACGGTGGAACATATGGGCAATCTAGGTGAAAAAAACACATGCCAGGAAATAGATATATCTTCTATTTAGTCTTGTTCCACAATGTTTATCGGGACTAACGATACTCTAGTAATTAGACTGCCACTCTTTATGCAAAATAAAGACTGTCCTGCAACTTCAAAAAAGCTGTATTTTTGGCTCAATAATTTTAGTAAGTCGAAGTTAACAAACTGGCATTACAGAATGTTGTAATATGATGAAATTTATTCGTGCACTGAACAGACGTCAGAATTTTCTGATACAGATAACGATTTTTGATTTCGTATCTATAAATTGTTGCACGTAATTTTAGTAAATAAGAAATTTTGTCCGCGATTCAAATCAACAAGAAATGAAAGTTAAAGTCTCCCGTTTGACCATGTACAATTTAGCATAAAAGTATGACATGCCAACTCAGTCCTTTTCCAGACGTGCTATCGTAAAACAAATAAATCTCCGAGAGATTCGAATGCTTCAAATAATAAGGAAAAGGAAAAGAGAACAAGCCAGTATAGTCACTATTGATCAGGATTTGTTCCATCTGGATTCTCCGATTGTCCCACCGTGCGTTCCAGCGACCGCTCTTCCGATTAATCGGCGGATCGAGCGAGAGCTTTACGGGAGCGGAACGAAAGGGGGGACGAGGAAGAGGGAACGGCTCGCCTAGAGCAAGCGGGCTCCTAGGAGCGTCTTTCCGAGCCGCGGAGCCAGCCGCGGAGCTTGCCGGGAGTTGCGAGGTCGCGTCGACCGCGGAACGATCGCTTCGACTAGGAAACTCCTGCCGTAAATAAACGCATCGACCGCGAGCGTTTAGTATTCTCGAGCTGCAGGTAGCATCCGGTTAAGTGGCGACAGCCGCACCCACCGATCCAGTGTACAGCGTTGATTCCGTCCTCTCCGCCGCGGCACGATTCTATTTAGCTCGACCGTGGCAGTCCTTGACGACCGGCAAATAAACAACAAACAAGGATTTCGCTGAACCGAATGCGCGCGATGCCCCTATCGCGGCACGGCTCCCGGCCGATCTTCCGATCCGTCGGTCGAAAAACAAGATATTGGCCGGATCGGCATCTGCATCTGTATCGGCACCGGCATCGACGTCGACGTCGACGTCGGCAACAACAGATTACGATCGAGATACTCGCGCAGACGATCGCGGACGCGATAAAATCCTTGGAATATCGGGATAACTTCGTACTTGCGGTTCGACGAAGAAAGGGGAGCCGAAATTCGGTAGGGGAAACCGTGACGAAGGGGGGAACGGGGAGACGGAGAACGAGACAGAAGCGGAAAGAGAAGGAGACAGGAAGAAGCAAGGTTGGACAGGTGGGGGTCGATGCAGAGACCGATTTAAATATGACCTTGAACGACTGCCGATGCAAAGAGAACATATTTTAGTTGCTTCATAGATCGAACCATGATGCGATTTCCGATGCAACAAAGATTCGGTACGATGGGTGCCGAAACGCGAACGATCGGCACTTTGGCACGACGTCGCGAATTCTATTGTACATGCGTATTAATACATAAGCATATGTATACTATTTATTATGTATCTACGACGCGCGCTTTCCTTTGGCGTAATCATTTGCATGTCGGCGCGGAGACGTTTTGCTTTTCTTCTTCCACGTTGCGCGCGTATGCGAGGCAGCTGTACATACATACGCGCGTCCGCGAGTATGTATGTAGACGCGCGCGGAGGGTGATCGACGGTGGTGTGTCATGGGATGCGGCGGAGTGCGATGGAGTGCGACAGAGCGCGATAGAGTGCGACGGTGTGCGATCGAGTGTGGCGGAGTGCGGCGGGATCTGGCAACGCGGAGGAGGGATAAATAGGGGGTGAGTAGGACGGGGGGAGGGAGAGAGGAACGGCGAAAGAGAGGGAAGGGTGGATGGAAAAGAGAAGGGAAGAGAAGAGCAGCGAAGTGGCGAGAAGAGAAAAGTAAAGAAGAGAAACGAAGAGAAGAGAGGAGCAAGGAAGAAAGATATATAAAACATAATTAAAGAGAAGAGAAAATAAATGAAGAGAGAAATAAATAAAGAGAGAAATAAATAAAGAGAAGACGAAATAAGTGAAGGGAAAAGCAGCGGGGAGAGTAGTAAAGCAGAGAAACGGAGAGAAAATAAGGGAAAACCAGAGGAGATAAAACAGCTGAAGGAAAAGTAAGAGAAGAGTAAAGAGAAGGGAAGAGAAAATAAGTGAAGAGGAGTAGAGAGAAGAGAAGAAGAAAAGGAAAAGAGCGTAGTATAGAGTAGAGGAGAGCTCGAAAGGTTGTCGGGGGCGAAGAGGGGGCGGGGAAGTATCGGGCCGGGATTGGCTGGCGAGCAGCGTGTTTACGCTCGACAGTGGGGATACGTGGTGTCTGGCCGAGTCTCAGCTGAGCGCAGTATAGAGGTAGTCAGTTGATCGAGAGGGCGAGTTAGTAGCGAGTGAGCGCTCCGCGAGCGAGCGTCGTTGCGTCGTTGTGTCGGTGCCGTCGTCGAGCGATAATGACATCTCGTGATCGACGAGCAATCGTCGGATCCTGAGAACCGTGTGTACGCGATAGAAGGCGTGCGTGGCCACGCGCACAGAGACCGCGGATATTTCGCCGAGGATTTCGCCGCGCGACAGTTCGGTGCTTGCACGCGCAGCGTGTAGGCGCGCAAACGCGATTCGGCCTACGGCGGACGATCGTAGGCTCTCTCGGCGTTGCTCGTCGGCCCCCTCGCCGGATCTTTGGTCGTCGGCCCGTTGGTACAGCGGCCGAGCAGCTGGTTCTCCCGTCTTTATCGTGTCGTCGTCCGAAGCGAGGAAGGTTTGCCCGTAGCACGCGCGTCATTCGCTTCGTTGGATCTCGTCTTACTGCCATTGCCACTGTTGTCACTGCCGTTGTCACTGCCTTTGCCAGCGCTACTGCCACCGCTATTGCTGCTAAAGCTGACTGCTGCTGCTGCTGTTGTCGTTGCCTATGAGTTGTCACCGCCGTCTTCCCCGTGTTATCATCAGTCGCGTTTCATTCACAGTTTTTTTCGTCCCGCTGTCCATGCGAGGCAAACAAAGTCGAGCCACGTTATTGCGACCGACAAGACCGAGCAGGGAAGAGCGCTTCGACGAGAAAACGAGAAGGAGCCGAACGAAGAAATTATCGTCTCGAGGAACAGTGTGCACGGTCGGGGATAGCCCGTAACGACACCGAAATATATATATATATATCGTTCGCGGTGGGATTTCTTGGAAGAGAATTTCGTCTGCTCGCCGCGACGCCGGAAACTGTACGAAACTGGGCAGAAGTACGGGAGAAGTTCCGTCCCGGGCACGCGGAAGTGTTCAGTGAAAAAGTGTGGTGGTTCCTCGGAGTTCCGCGAATATTAGACGCCGAAAATGGTACCGCAACAGCAAGACAGCCCCACCAATTCTGGGATACCTATGTTCGGATCGCTCCTCGTGGATAAAAATTCAGCGACGCCGTATTCGGATGCTACCCAGGTAGGTGTTGTTTTTCTATTTTCTTTCGTTCGATTTCGAATATATTGTGGCCACGGTCGCGGCAGCGGTCGCAGGCTCCTGTCCTAGCGAGACGCAGGGGCCCGTCACGGAATTTCAGTGCTTCGCGACGCCGGGGAAAGATCCACTTTAGAAATAGTAAATCAATTATAAATATTATCTTCTCGCGCGATATATAAAATTTGGCAAATAAACTTTCCTCGAAATAGCAACTACGTAGGAATAGTTAAATGTATTTGAAAACGATATTTCCACGTGCAACTCTGCTATCTCTAAATTTTAGACGAATTCTGCGTTACGGGAGAAGATAGAATCTATTTCAAAAATCCGTCTTTCCCCGGGATTTTCCGATCGACGACGTTGCCGTCTGAGAATCGTCGGTACGTTTATGCCGACGTTAACGTTAACGCCAAGCCTATCGAACAGTACAATTAACTGCACACCACTTTATAAAACTAAAAGGATCCGATAATGTACTTCATGCGATCATTTCTCGTGGAAGTGTCTACCATAAATTTTATTCAGCCGTTACCGCGGAACGAAGGCGCGCGCGCTGTCGTACGTGGAAATCGTGGAAATCGTCGAGATCGTGTCCTCGGCTAGTCGAGGCTCGCGAAAGCCCGACAAACCTCTGCGCGCCACGCGCGTCTTTGCTGATCTGTTTATTTTGGTAACGACGAAGCATCGCCGAACGGAAGAAGAGATTATTTTTGTCCTTGGTTCGTTGTTCGCGGCTATTTCGACGTTCGTTTACCATCTCCGCGCGAGTCTGCCTGGTTTTACCCGGCTCTCCCCCGTGCACGCGTCAGCGAAATTACAATTTTCTGGGATTTCCTTCGTCGACCGGCCGCTGTCTATCGTCGTCGATCTTTGGTTGATCGTCGTTGATCGCCTCGCGATTCGTAGTCGATTTCAGCGCGTCGGACGCGTTGCGACGCGACGTGGTCTACGGATCCGCGAACGAGTCCGCTTTCTTTCGCGTTTCGAAATGTTCGATCGGCCGCGCGGGAAGGGGCTATTTTTAACGATCCTCGATATCTCGCGAGGTGTCCGACCGTTGGAATCGTAACGGTAATTTGCTCTTTCGCTTCCCGAAGGTCAGGCGAAACGCGTTTTTCGCAACCGCCGCCGTTCAATTTCAGTCGCTCGAACGAACACTTTCTACTCGGTGAATCGACGTGTTACCTCGTTGCACCTGTTGCGAGCACGAGATGGGATAACCGCCGCGAAAACCGTGGCGGCTGTAATTCGCGCAACGTTACGCCGGAGAGTCCCGCGTCTGCGCCCGAGCGACGCGAACGCAATCGCTGGTCCGTCATATCCGATTCTTTACTTGTCCGAACTCCTCGATTTTTTATTCGATAGTTGGCACGAAAATTCTGCGCGCGAGCTTCGATTAGTCGAGTACCAAATTGATAATGTTTGAAATAATAATATAATAGAATATATAATAAAATGTCTAATATAATAATATATAATAACATAATAAAATATATAATGAAATATATAATATAATAATATATAATAATAACATACTAAAATAAATAAAATATATGATAACTAGATTGCGGATCTGTAAGGGAAATGGAAAATGCTAGAAAACGACTGCAGGAAACGGAGGTTAAATCGAAATAAATAGGTTCTTTTAATCGTTTCAATAACCTAAAAAAATAGTGTACTTACATATCATGATTCACAATTTTATATCTCGGTTGCAAACTTTTCTCACGAATGCTAAAAATCCGCAGTCTAATAATAACACGCGTATGTTGGAAAGTGATCGAACAGCAGGCGCGAATCACTCGTTTCGATTTCTTCCGAATCCTGTTTTAAACGACGTTTCCTTCGTTTCTGCCGAGAAGAAGCGGACGCGGTCGATTGTCACCGCGTACCCTTTGCAAGCCCGCGCCCCGTCGGGGAACGATCGAGATCGAAAAGCTTAATTTATTTATTTACTTATTTATCGAATATGTAAATCAAGTTGCCCATTAGTTATAAAAGTATAAAAAAAAGGATATAAAGGAAGAAAATTTAGAGGTTAGGTTCAATAAGGTAACTGTAGTTCCTTAAATTAATATGATAAATCGGCGGCCGTTATTATTATTATTATTATCGACCGCGGTAAAAATTGACTGCTTCCTTAGTTTGCATTGCTATATTTACATTGTTGTAGCAAATATTATCATTTCTGCTTGGGTAACCTCTACGTATGCTGATAATAATACTGTGAAGTCTTGCTCTTATATTTTACTATTTTTATCGGGACTTCTTATCTCGAACTCTTTCCTTATAGTTCTTAGAATTTTATTAAGTATTTTCCATGAAACGGCCTGTAAACTTTGCAGAACAGCAAAATAAGGACACGTGGTAAGTTTAGTATCGATATCAGTTTTTCTTCCTTATTGCAAAGATGGAAGTATCCATCCATATATAAATAAATAAATAAATAAAAATATAGAAAATAAGCAAAATAAAAAATAAAATAAATAAAAATATAGAAAATAAGCAAAATAAAAAATAAAATAAATTCGTGCCCCGCGTTGTAAATAATGGTCGTTTCCCCGTAACTATAAACGAATCGAATGAAATTCAACCAAATTAAATTCGAAGTTATTGGTTGTTCTGTTCCAGACGAAGAAGAACAACCCGAACCACATAAAAAGGCCGATGAACGCGTTCATGGTCTGGTCGCAGATCGAGCGGCGAAAAATCTGCGAGATCCAGCCGGACATGCACAACGCGGAGATCAGCAAGCGTCTGGGTAGGCGATGGAAAACGCTGGACGAGGCGGAGAGGCGGCCGTTCATCGAGGAGGCCGAGAGGCTGCGGCAGCTGCACATGATGGAATACCCGGATTACAAGTACCGGCCGCGGAAGAAAACCTCGAAGCCGACCGCCTCCGCGAGCCTGAAGACGAAGGAGGGGGGAAAGAAGTCGAGGAAATCGTCTACGTCGATCTCGAGCGGCGTCGTCCCGTCGAGCCTGGGCTTGTCCGCGACGAAAGGACTGGGACAGACGCGGAACGACACCAACAACAACATGCAAACGAGCAGCGGTGCCGGTGGCACAGGCGGCACCGGCGGCATGCTGGTCGGCGCGACGGTCAAGAGATTGCAACCGCAATCGAATGGTAGCAAGCCAGTTTCTCGATTGAAGGTCAGATTGGCGCTGGACAAGCGACCTCCGCTCGACTACACCCCTACCCCTCCGATCGTCACCGCCAAGATACCGAGCAGTCCTTCCTGCGTCGCGCCCGATTCCCCGGAGTCGGCCAGCTTCTACGAAGACAATTTCCTCGATTGCGGCTCCTCGGTGCGGCTGGCCGCCGGCGTCGCCTCCACCTCCTCCGCCGTCTCCTCCGCGTCCACCACCGCCTCCGCTTCCAGCTCCGGCGAGATCGGCGTCGAGATCAAGCGAGAGGAGAGTCTGAAGGTGGAGTACGAGGCGACGTTCGAGCCGAAGGACCGGCTCCTCTCGTCGGTAGGCCGCGCGGTGGGCCCGAGCCTGGCCAGCGCCGCGACGATCGCCTTCCCCTCCTCCGTCGACGAAATGAGCAGCCTGATCGCGGAACGGGGCTACCGCGGCCGAACCTCCTGCCATCTCGGCCGGAGTTTCCTGGTGAAAGAGGAGCCGGCCGATCTCGACGCGGACATGGAGATGGACATGGACATGAAGATGGAGTTGGACGTGGAGACGGACGCGGAAGCGCTGTCGCCGGCCTCGCTCGACGACTCGGACCACGCGTCCACTTGTTCGCTGTCTGCGCCTGTGGTGCCTGTGTCGTCGGCCCCCGCGTCCTCCCGGCCCCTCTCCGTGGCCACGGCCAAGACCACGGTCCCCGTCGGCCTCGCCTCCATGTCGAGGACCGCGTCGTCGTCCTCGTCGACGTCGCTGGCCAACGGTCTGTCGACCGACGTCGCCATCGACGACGACGACTGCCCGACCGCCAGCCCCGCCGCCGCCGCTACCGCCACCCTGATCAAGCTCGAGGAGTCCCAGAACAATCCGAGCTTGGCGGACCTCTACTCGTTGACGGACCTGCTGCAGATACAGCCGTCCGACTTCAAGATCGATCTCGACATGGAAACGATCACCACCGACCTGGACACCTTCGAGACCGCCAGCTCGAGCAGCGGCTCCCACTTCGAGTTCTCCTGCACGCCGGACGTCACGGACATGCTGTCGACGATCGGCGTCGGCAACGATTGGGTCAGCTTCTGAGGAAAACGGTGCTCGCGGGCGCGACCCGCGCGCGCGCCAACCTCTACCAACACTCTTCGCATGCTCCGTTTCGAATTTGGGTCCTCGCGGCGATCACGGCCGCGCTCGGCATAAACAATCTCGAATTTCGGCGAGAGGTTTGTTTTGGTTCGATGATGCCTTGACCACACCCCGGCGAGGGACGCGTTGTTGTTTACCGATCAGGTTCGGACACGCCACGAGTCTCTCTTTGTACATCTACTGTAGCATATTAGGATTACTATTTTTTTCTACTCTGTAATTTAAGCTTACGATAATAGCCGTTCGACGAACGATCGCTGATAAACACTTGACCAAGCCTTCTATCATGTGAATATCCGTAGATGCATGTGTAGTAATATATCCGTATACGTACGCAGGTATACATAGGCTCGTATTCATGGAGCTAAACGCATGGAAAAGAATGATGGTGTGACCAGGCAGCGTCCGGCACTCCAGAAAAAATATCGCGACCGGTGCGTCGCGGGTCGAACAGTGGACCGCCGGGAGAAAACCGGAAGTCAGTTTTCAGGGAAAAATGAAAATCCTTTTATATCTGTTGCATCGTGTCGTAAGTTCGTGCCGCGAATTTGGTGATACTTTTAACCCTTTGCAATAATTGCATTAACGATTTTTTAAATATTCGCAGCGGGGCTCTCCGGAGCGGAGCCATTTGATATTCCAAATGGATAATTAAATAATATTCCAAATGGAAAATTGAACGGCTCCGCCCCGGAGTCGTCGAGGGCAAAGGGGACGATCAGGCTCGGCTCCATTGAGCCTAAAAATAAATATTAATATTAAAAAAAAAACTAATATTTCTACTGAAGGACCGCAAATATATCTCTTGGAAAAAGAATTGATAAATAAAATTACAAACGACGGTGCCGAGCACACTCGTTTATATTATTGAAAAATAAGGTCCAAAAATAATCTGTCCACGCACGTTTGAAAAAGGAAGGAAAATGGGAACAGGAAACGGCACGAACATATGATACGACCTGATATCTATGGCTGGTGACGGCCGCCCCTGTTCGATCTCCCAATGTTATCGTCCGACCCCACGATCTCTGTATCCGCGGAAGCCCGACAAACGCCGAAAACGAACGTGTCTACGTATATATCAAACGTTTGATCTCATCTTTCTTTTACTTTTAAATTGTAAACGTTAAACCTTAAACTAGTTGTTACACGTAAAACGTTTGCGATGCGCGGAGTCGCACACGGTTGTTCTCTGTCGAAGACCGAGCTGTAAAACACGGACGACACATATACATATAAATCCGCCGCGAAGCAAGCTACGCGGTCGCACTGCCAGTTAGCTTCGAAACGTTCGCATCGATGCTCCTTTCTCTCCTTTTTGTCCCTTTCGACTGCGAAAGTGGCTCCGCGCCGAGGCTGACGCGCTCGGGCCGTCGCTGACGCGCGCCACCGTCAGAGTCCCCTTCCGTTCGACCCCCCTGCCGCACGACGGTCTTGTTCGCGAGTTGTAAAATTCTCCCCCAAAATTCCATTTTCGAGAGCGACGCCGCGAAGTCGCGGTTCCGTCGATCCTGGTCCATCGACGACCCTCCGCCCTCGGCGAAGCTACCCCCGACGAGATACCGTATAAACAGCGCGAGAATGCACGCCCACGTTGTTCCCACGGGACCGATCGACGTTCCCCGGACTCGTTCGAACGGACCAACACCGAGCACCGCACCGAGAACCAAAGTAGTGAACCCCCCTTGCGACTAATAGGCTGTGAATATTCGTCGACCGACGGATCGACGATTTATCGAGGTTTTTCGAAGATTACGCGAAAGAGTCGTCGCGCGTGCTCGATCGATCGAGCGACCATACTCCGACGCATAGTACCTACATTATTGTTGTGTAATACGAAGAAGAACGAACAGACGTATCACGGTTCGGCGCCCAAGTTCCGCGAACGCCGGGACGGAGACGCGCTCCCTTTCAAATATTTTCGCCGCAAGAGTTTCGAGCATCGAACATCGACTGTCCCGACAAACCTTCTCGGAGACGCGATCTTCGCCACCGGTCGATTATTATTATTCGAACGAAATCAAATGGCTCCGAACGAAGTCGAACGGCGAAGCGTCGCGTGTCCGAGAGACTGTGTAGATTGGTAATCTTCTCCGTAGGTCCGAGCTAGAAGTAAACTCTAGAAGTAAACGAACACACCAAAGTGCAATACGAAATACAACGCGTGGCGTCGCGCGCCAATTTCCGAGCGCAGTCAATTCCTCCGGATTGTCCCTCGACAGCTTCTCCGAACCGGCCGACTTGGGAAGAGGAGGCACGATTCATCGTTATTACAGTTGCCGATTATCGACGATAATCGTGTCTCCTCGGCACGAGTCGGCTATTCTTGCTTCCGAGCCGGGGGACAAGGAACGCAACGAGAGCGTGTACCAACGTTATCGTTCGTACGAATTGTATTTTTCTCGATTTAGTTCGTCGAGACGACCAACGGAAAAGTCGAGCGATATTTTTCCAAGGATATAGCCGCCAGACCCGCGCGCCACCTTTGGTCGGTCGTCGTTGAACGCTCGCTTAAAATCGTCTCCTCCCGTGTCCACACGCCACGATCCCCAAGAATCTTCTCCCGAGCCTTTTTTCTCGCGCGGCGTTTCTCCGCCGCGGATTTTCGATCGTACGGGTACGTTTTTGAGCGAAACGGTGCTCTCGTGCAAAGTCCGAAGATATATACATACATATATATGTATGTCCAGCAGGCATCGAAAGACGAGCGTTTGAAAGAGTTTTCTTTTTCGGTGAAGAACCGAACGACCATGTGTCCCGAGCTATTAATGTATATGTATCTCGTAGAACGTAAGTTTCCTTTATACAAGATAGTGGAATTAATCGCGCTCTAACAAGTTCATACTCGTAACGACTGTACATTTGTATTTAGCCTTTTGTTTATAATACTTATTATCTTGTTATCAAGTATTCGATTTATATAATTTTTTTATCGAACTTATTAAAAAATATTTAAAAACGACAAAACACTGTGTTCGTATATTTTACCCCTAGAACTCTGCGTTTGAACTCTTCCGACAATCTCGATAATTCTATACATTACGTATTCTGTATATTACAATTTTTATTATATATTATTTACTATATATTATATATTATTTACTATATATTATATATATTATTTGTTATATATTACAATCCTTTTTCTGTTTGGCTTAATCGTAATCTAACTACTGCTGTCTTGGTATAACGTAAATAATACCAGCAGGAACATAACCTCTTTTCTATAGAATGCAACTTAGCCCATTATAATCTCTGAAATTTGACGTTCCTCTTAGCGCTGTAATGCTCATCCACGCAGTGAGCCCGTGGTGTTATCCTTTACAAGAAATAGAAACCAAATAGCAACCTTATTTTTCCTTCAATCACCTCAATGTATTAAAAGCAATATATCGACGTTCTTAAATGCCTTTAATTTCCACACTATTCTGAATCGCAAATATTCAATTTCGTTACAAACACATAAAATCCCCAGTCTAGTTATTACTAACGCGTTCCGTACCTAGCTGCCTTCACCCGACTCTCCATCCTGGCCAATTGACGCTTTAAAAACATATATATTACACGTATTTATTAATTATTGTATTAACAAATTCATATTACAATTAAACTTCTCGTTGCCCATAGGAAATTAACGTTTCATCTCGTAAAATATCTCTAAATTTCCGGACCCGCTGTAAAATTCCCTAAACTGCCTAACCTCTCGCTCCGCGTCATCCTTCCCTAATCTCCTAATCCTCGACTTTTCCCGTTCCGAGCAGAACAGTGCCCGGCGTCTCGCCAGAATACTTTCGGCAAAAACTGCTCTCAAAGCATCGGAGGATGGTGCTCGACCGAGAACGCGAGTGCGAAATGCGGAGCCGCTTCGCGAGGACGGAGCAACGGTGCCGAGTTCCGTCGTAAAATAATCGCTCAAGGTCCGCGGTGGCGTTGCACCCATCCGACTGCAGGACTGGCTGCCAACAACCGTGCACTGTTTACATCGCGCGCGAGCGTGTTCGGGAGCCCCCCCGGCCCCGCCGCGACCACCGTCGCAGTCGCATTCGCTGTCGCAGTCGCGACTACCACTGCTAGCGTCGTCGGCTAGCGCCGCCGTCACCGCCATCGCCAGGCCGACTCCCTCACTGACAACCCGCCCCGCCGGTCCCCTCGCCACTCCGTCGTCCACCTAGCGGTAATCGCTCGGTGTTTTTCGCTCGGACCTCTGGCGCGCGTGGTGTTCGCGTTGGCCAATGCTCTTCCGTCCCCGGCGTTTGCGAGCTGAGAAGACAAGAGAACAGCAGAGACGGTAAAGGAGGAAGGAAGGAAGGAGGAAGGAAGGAAGGAAGGAAGGAAGGAAGGAAGGAAGGAAGGAAGGAAGGAAAAGTGGAACGGAAGAAAAGCCGAGTCGCATTGTCCGATCAGCGCGAATAAATAGCTCGGAAAGCGAAGAAACGTTGGAAACCGAGGACGAATGCCGTCGCCGTCGCCGCCGTCGGAGCAAAGTGTTCGCGCAGCGTGGGTAGGGGATGTTGGTGGCTGCATACCGCGAGGTAGCGTATAGCTATCGAGGTCAATGGTTAGTCCAAGGTCCCGAGTTCGAATCTCGCGGCAGGGTTCAACGCGACTCGGCATTTCCTCTCGCGAGAACACCGACCAACGATCTCCGTTCGTGGAAGGCTCTCGAGGCCAAGACTCTCTCGCGGTCTGAACGAGGACCGTGGCTTTTCGTTTTTTCCTGCGGCCGTATAGCGAGCCCGAGACCGCCGCGCGTCCCGCCGCCCGCGACCGACCTTTCGAAAAAGAAACTTTTCGGCCGTATCGATCATCGATCACTCGTCCCGCGTCTCGGTCATCGATCATGCCTGATCGTCGACGCTCCGACGCTGGCTCCAACGCCGTCGTCGTCGGATTAGGAAAAACGGCCGATGGAAATGCGATGGGAATGGAAGTCGACGGAGATGGGAAAACGGGGGAAACGGCGAGCGGAGGGCCAAAGGTCGGCGAATGGCGCGAGGAGCCGCGGAGCCGATTCGTCGACGGATCGCGCTCGTTCCGACGCGTGCAAACATCGTAATCTCGCGATAAGGTCGCGACTGATTTATTCGTCGATAAAAGCTTATTGGAAACACGTGTATCGCGCGCAGACTCGCTGCCAAAACCGGTCGCCCGAGAGAGAGAACGATCTTGCTCGACCGGCGGTGCGCGACGAACGCTATGAATCACGCGGACGGTTTTAAGTTGGACGTCGTAAACTCGACTCGTTCTTCGTACGCGTTCTCATCCTTCTTCGGTCTTTTCTTTGTTTCCGCCTGACGTTGACTGGAGCGTCGCCGCGTCCCTATAGAACTATACGCGCGCTGTATACTATACATATGCTCTATATACGGTGCATAAGTATGACCGATTCTTCCAGGAATATCGATTCGAGAATCGATTT
>CM052162.1:21507238-21517488 GCA_028455555.1 Augochlorella aurata | reverse complement strand
GTCGAACCTCTTGTATCGATGTTTGACGAATGTATAATGCCTTTTTTTAAATTTCTTTATTTTTTTCCGAGCCACCTTGACCATTTATTTGGCAGTATATACTCTTTATTCGATAATTTATTTATGAATATATATGAGAAGTGATGCATTATTTATAAAAATTATTAACGAGAAAAGGAGAGGTTCAAAATAGTTTAATACAGAGTTAAAGTAAAAAAGAAAATATAAAATAAATAACAATTCCTTAAATTAATATAATAAATCTCTAGGGCTATATTAACGTTGCAAAATTGTATTGAGTAATGCGATTTAAATTTGATTGGGGAGAGTATTATAGCCGACGCCAAAATGAGTTCAACGACCTATACATATAGTATGGTCCTCCACATGTCTTGAAATAATGCTAGAATAGTGCGCGCCGCGTCACATAGTTCTGTGCAGCGTCGATCGATGCGACGGCGATACATACATCATCGATGGTTAAAAACGATCGAGCCAGATTTCATGGACACCGACATCGATCAGTGATTCTTTGATCGTACGTTTCGTGTCCTGCCTCGGCGCACCGTGTGACGGCTGGCGCTAAAAGATGGAAAAAACATTGATTTTTACAATTTCATATTTGCTTTCATCGAATAGATAATTAACACCCTTTCGACGTAAGAAGAACGTAACTTAGCAGCGGAAATAGCAGGTAACGGTGGAAAATTCGATTAGTGACAATTGTTGTTCCTCTTGTTATTTATTTATATTCGAATATATTTAAGAAATGTATATATCAATTAATATTATATTATATTATAATTATATATATTTATAATTATGTTATAGTTATATTTATTACTGTAATTATGTTATAGTTATATTTATAACTGTAATTATATTATAGTTATATTTATAACTGTAATTATATTATAGTTATATTTATTACTGTAATTATATTATAGTTATATTTATTACTGTAATTATATTTATAATGGATTATATATTGATAAAACATAATTGTAAATATAATATCAATTATGTTCTTTTTCCTGCTCATTTATTTATACATATTTCTCAATTATTACATTACTCGTGATGTAAAAAGTTATATTAAAAATTAACTTCACCAAATATAAATATCATTTAGTTACCAATAATATTAAAGTGTAATTATTTTAATGAAAAATAGATTTTCGGTTTTATTTCATCGATGCACTCGTTGCACCGTGTTGCGCGACATCCGTAAGAATTCGATCCGAATCACGGTGGATACGAACTCGGTCCGCTTTCACAAGGCAGTCTGTTGGTAATCGAACAAACCCGCGATCAATTTTCGCGTGTTTCGGCTCAAGGCTGAAGCACGGCCGATCGATCACCAAGGTCGAGAAGCGTATCGGCGACCGCGTCGTAGGTGTATCGACCGATATCTATCTGCCGAGCGGCGATAACATTGATCTTTTTCGTCTGGATCTGGTTCGCGTGAGCGACCGCGAGCACAGCATTCCGGTATTACGCAGTTGCGAACGGCTATCGATGAATCAGCGACGAGCCTTCGCGGGTTTCGTATTTATCTTATCGCGCGTCGAGCGCGCACGAGCAGACGCGTCGTCTGCGAATCGCTCCCCACGCTCGCCTCCTCCCGCCTCCTCTCGGCTCCTCCCGCCACCCCTCGGCTACTCCCGCCGATGCCCGCCGCTCCGCGCGCCACCCGCGCCGCCCGCGCCACCACGCGCCTCGTCTCGCCGCGGTTCTACGAAACTTGAACTGCGCCGTAGAAATTGCTAGGCCGGCCAGCGGATGAACTCTCGCACGAAATCAACTAGAGGAATCGCGGTGGGAGGAGAAAGGGAAAGAGGAGGAGGAGGAGGATGAGAGAGAGAGGAAGAGAGGGAACAGGACAGCTGCAAACTGGGACAAAGTGTCGGCGAAGGGGAAAGAATGGTCGGAGCGAAGGATGCTCGAAGGGCCGAAGATGTCGGGCCGCCGGACGGTACACCGTAACACGCATAAATTACGATGTAATTACAAGCCAGACTATCGAATCACCGGAACTCGATTCTTCCGAAAGAAAGTCGGAGACGATCGAATCGCGAGCGAGTGATAACGTTTTTCGGTGAACGACCCGACGCGACGCTGGAACTGCTTGTAATGGACTACTGGAGTCTAGTAGACGACCGTCGGCAACCTATGACCCCACGGGTCACCGAGTGGTCATTTGATAATTTCACAATTTATTTGTTTTTCCTGTGTTTCGTTTGTTTATTTGTTTACATGGGTGAACGCCAATTTTTACAATAACAGAACGAAAATTGTATTGTTGTTAGTTTTTATACTAATGATTTTGAAACGGTATAGATGATTGAAACATTTTATTGAGAAAATAATTACAGCATGATTTCAAAGTCTAAACATGAAAGTTCAAGATTATAATTTTATAATATTATCTTGAACTTTTATGATGTTCAAAGTTTAAAAGCGTACTGTAATTATTTTCTTATGATACTAATATAATCTTGAACTTTTGTGTTTAAAGTTTAAAGGCGTACTGTAATTATTTTCTAATAATTCTGATGTAAACTTGAACTATTACATTTAAATTTTAAAAACGCTCTGACTAAAAGCCCGTTTCAAAATAAAAATACCACTGACCAGAAAGGTCATATTAATAGTCACGTTTGATACTGACCGGCGTCCGAAAATGTTCGCCGACGCCTGGTCTAGAGACCTAACCTCTAGACGCTGGGGTTTTGAACGAATCGGAAAAGTTGGATGGCGCGCGTGCGATCGAAAGGTAATCGAATCGGGCGAATTCACCGAAGCGGATCTCCGCTGCAACCTCGGTAACCGCGAGCCAAAATCAGCCAACCGTGGGCTCGTTGACCTGCCTCGATCGTACCGTGCGATCGCGTAAATTCGCGAGCGTGCACCGCGAGAACGGTCGAATTCGGGCCAATCTACACGAGAACGAGAAAACTGGAAAAAAGCTTCGAGAGAGAGAGAAAAAGAGAGAGAGAAAGAGAGAGAGAGAGAGAGAGAGAGTGCACAAGGACAGGAAGAGAGAAAGAAAAAAATAAAGAAGATGAACGCGCGTCGAGTCAACGAACGACGGATATCGATAAAGAGCCCGAGCTCTCGAGAATCTGCGCCATGCGGTATGCGCCGCGGATCGAACGGCCTCCGACCGGGATCGTACCAGTGCAAACAAGTTGTCGAGGTGTCGCGTGACAGTACGAAACGTCCTCCCGTTCCGTCGGTATGACGCGACCAGCTGCGTTGCCAACCCGAGCGGTGATGTATTGTTCCGAGTTGAAAAGTCGAGGGAAAACGTCCTCCCTATACTACCCAGTCAAATCCGAAGTTCTCGCTAAACCACGTGTCCCCGGCGATCGATACAACATAACCTCGACGAGCTCAGCTCGACATTGGGATTCGCGGAAGTCAAGGGCCGAATGCGCGGTCGATCGTTTTCGCCGGGACAATATTTATTTTCGCGGAGCTCGTCCCGTGCGCCGGTTCGACCCGGCGGTCGAGAAACACGCACCACTGAACCAGACCAGACACACCTGGGTCGCCGGAAAAACTCCCGAGCCGTAAAACTTGACCGTAACGCCGCCTCTACGCGCCGCGCCGCACCGGATCGGTCGCAAACAAGAGACTCGTTCCGCGGCGAGTTCTTCTGGGTGTGAAAAGGATCGGCCATCGTAGATCGCCATCGCGATGCATCGAGGACACGCGGGGAGTCTGGCGATTCGAGCAAACGTTGCAGTTCGCTGGCCTTGCCCTCGCGAGCGCAAGGCCAAAGTTCACCCAGTGGTCTCTCCTGGCCGCGGCGCGTTCGATCGCGGCCGATCACATTTCACCGCGTTTATAGGTTTATTCCCGTTTCTGTTTCCATTTCCGTTGCGGTTTCCATTCTTATTCTAGTTCCCATCGCGCTCCGCTTCTCTCTCCTGTATTTCTTCTCTCTTTTCTTTCTTCGTATTTCTCTTTTTTTCTTCTCTTCTCTTGTCTCTTTTCCCATTTCTCTTTTTTCTTTTCTCTATTTTTTCTCTCTTTTGTTTTTCCTCTTTTCTCTCTTCTCACTTCTCTTTAATTAATTATTAATTTAAATATATATGAAAAGGCTATTTCCATATGTAACTACTATTTCAAAAATCTACTTTTCTTCAGCCCTGCACGCCAGTTACTATTACTGATTGGTAGGTTCAGCGTTAAATATCAAATAATATTTTATTAATACGTCAATTGTCGACTCTTCCAAATCTCATTGCACCATTGCTTCAATTCTACCTGTTACAGTAAATAAATAAGTAAGTAAATGCATACATAAATAAATATGAAAATCGTAAAGACTTGCGAAAGAGAGTTGACGCGGTGCGTTGCGCGGCGATAAGATTAGCGAGGAGGCGAATAGTGCAAGGAGCGAGAGGAGACGAGCATGGTGACGGCGACGGTGACGACGGTGACGGCGACGATGACGACGGGAGTGACGGGTGCGGGATAAATAGTCGGCCGGTGTTGTCGCTTTTGCTCGCGAGAAAAGCAGGGGGCCGCACGATTCACGGCGGCCGATCGCCGCAAAGGATTCTACGCTCGGTAGAGAGAAGTTGACCTTGGGATCGCGCAGTCGACAAACCGACAAACGTGATCGTTCGAGTTCGGCGCGGCGTTTGATGTCCGCGGCGGCCGGCATTCGCAGAAGAAAAGACCGCGTTCGGCATGAAACGTTTCAAAGTTTCGACCAATGTGCACGGATGATAGAATAATCGCGGATCGGGGCACTCGCTTTGGCCGACAGCGTCCCCCGAATCCGGCGGCGACCTCGGTTCGCCTTGTTTCTCCCTCCCCGGTCGCTCGGCGATGTTCACCGTTCTTCTACGCCCCTCTACACGCATCGCCTAACCTCGAGTTTGCTCGTTTTCGTCCTGTCTCGTTCCGTCCCTCTCTCTCTCTCTCTATCTATCTCTCTCGGCCGTGCTCTCCAGCCTGATGGTTCGGCTCGCAGCGGGCCCTGCCTCGCATCGCTTGGATTCGCTTCGTCTCATCCTTCCCGACCCGTCTCGTCCCGTTTCGTCCCGTTTCGTTCCGTTTCGTCCCATTTCGGCTCGCGCTTACGGTGCCTCGCCGCCAGGCTCTCCCCCCTCCCCGATCCCTTTCGACGAGTTCGAGGATTCATCACGCGGTGATTCGATTTTCCTGCGTCGGGCGCGAGATGTCGCGAGATAGGGGACGCGGCGAGCGTCGCCGTCCCGCGTAAATTGTCACCGCGGCGATGCAGTTTTTGCGTCGCTGGACGGACAGGCCGAACTGTGGGAAATCCTCGGGCAGAGAGTCGCGATGCCGAGGCGGCTAGGCAGCCGGGCCGCGAGGCCGCGAGGAGCAGATGGGAAGAATCATCGACGCGAAGGTGGTCGATGAGATCGAGGGAGGGAACAAGGATGGAGGAAGGAGGGAAGAGGTAGAAACGGGAGACGCGCCGCTGGAGAGGGTGGCGGCGGCGGCGGCGGTGGTGGTGGTGGTCATGGTGGTAATGGTAGGGTCGACGGTTGATAGGGTGGCGGCGGGGACGCAGGGGCGCAGGGGCGTACAGCGATATAGAACGCCGGCGGAGGTTAATGCCGCGATCCGGTTCAGGGGGCAGCCTCGATGCCTGGCCTGCCTGAAAACGAGGCACGGCGAGGCGCGGCGCGGCGGAGTGGCCAGCTAGCTGCCTGTATATATACGTATACCGTACTCTCTATGCATACTCTACAATGATTGCGTGTAGGCCAACACTCGACGGCGGACCTTCTCGACAAAAATATAGGCTGCAGGAGCCACACGAGCGTCAAATCGACGGACGTTGATTGTCTCTTCTTGTTTCGCTAATGGCAGGCGAGCAAGATTTGTCGTCGACGGTTGGCTACAAAATTGTGGTTTCAATTTAGCTATGTAAATTTGTGGCTGCAATTTTTATAATATTTATATAATTTTTATATGTGTATAATATTTTAGCTTAGGATTGACGAAGTTTTACGGTTTTGTTATTATTTGTTCTACTTGCTACCGGGTCGGTCAAAGTGACTAGCTATCAATTTGTACTTTCACAATTCCTAGTATTAGGAAAATGTTTCAGAAGCTTTTAGACGAGCTTCTTTACTCAAGCGCTTTCGTGTACACCGTGTTTTAACACCCGAACCTGCCCTGCCGGTCAGAATGACCGGCCTCGTATATTTTATTCTCACGAAGACCTATGAAACCGAAGAATCTCTTAACAAACAATTCAATAAGGTCTTTCGTTGAAGTTCATATTATAATATTAACCTTCTAAAGTTTACAGTAATTCAGTCTCGCCAGTTATATAAATCAATACTACACGTTGGTCATTTTATAGACCACAAGTTTAATATTAATAATACTCATTAAAATCTCAAATTATATCAAACCATACAAAATTATTGAAAATTTGTTACCACAAAAATACCATTATTCCAAGCGGATATGGTGATTCACCGGTGCCGATCAAATCACCAAAAATTTATTCTTTTATTAATTATGTCAAATTATTGAAAATTTGTTACCACAAAAATACCATTATTCCAAGGGGATATGGTGATTCACCGGAGCCGGTAAATCACCAAAAATTTATTCATACAAAAATATTATTTTTCCAGCTGTATATCGTGAGTCATCGGTGACGGTCCGGACGGAAACTATAGTGTCAGTCACCGGTGACTGGCATAAGCAACTCCTGAACGCGTTAGTTTTTCTCCAAAGCGAAGATTTCGATTAATCGACAGAGACTAGATAGCCGGGGAGACCAATATTTAAACACGGGGTCCAAACGAGCCCGGGCCCCGACATCCGAATGTTAACAGCTGCGCGGCTATACGTGTACGTATGTAGCCGGAGACTGACTGGCTGACAGGCTGTTTCTACACTCTACATTCTACGCTACGTGTCTACGCATACAGCCGCGGACTGGCTGGACGACTGGCTGGCCGTTCGACCGGTTGACTCCTCCGCACCGCCGCTATTCTTCGCCTTCTTGTCTGCCCTTTCGATCGTTCGCTCGTTCGCTCAATCGACCAACTGACCGATCGACCGTCTACTGTTTAAATCGGATTCGCGTTCGCGCGAGACTGCGCAGCTAAAGAAGATGACGCGAGCTACGACACGCACGGATCCCTACGGCCGGGATCGCGCGCCGGTGGATTCGGTCGAAATGCGTGGCATGGGGTGGCGGAGCCAGTTACCGTGGCCTAGCTAATTACCGTGCCTTTTGTCTATTTTCAAGCGTAATTAACTAATTTTTTGATAGTGTGTTCGCGAAATTTGAAAATGCAATGTTAATTGTATTATAACATTATGGAAAAACGAAACGGTGATTGTTTATTTGAATTTTTGTTTCTTATTTACTGTGCACGGTAATTGGACCTATTTTTAGTTAGTTACTGTGCTGCGTACCATGGGATGAGTCTGCATAACCTCAAATCTGAAATCATGTGAACTTTTCAGTGGCTTGTTGTTATAATGACACTTAAAATATGTTACATCGCGTTGCAAGGTAAAAGTTATATTAACAAAGTTAAGATTTAAAACAGTGGTTACAAGTGTAACAGTTGTATAAATCGCAAGGCTTAATTTCATATGCATAAAATGCACTTTGTCATACAAAATGAAAATACTGTAAGTTATTTTACATTTACAGTTAAAATAGCCTCGAGTGCAAAGTGTTAAATTTTTTTTATCGAATATAAAATTGATGAAAGTATATTAAATATTGAATTTTTCAGTAACTGATCCTTGTAAATCATTTTTGATCTTGATTTCCGCTTAAAAATTGCTACGCCATTTCGCAAAATAATTGCAACAGTCTCAGAATCATTTATATTAAAAAAAGAATCTCTTAAAATCGTATTAAATCCTTAAGAAATATTATTTACAATAGCCGAAGTTCTATTTAACAACGAAAAGTCCGCCAACAGGGCACAGTAATTGGCCCCTCCATCCCAGACCCCGGTCGCGGCGGTCGTTCGCGACCGGCAGGCCGATATCAGCGCCGCGGATCGATGGAAAAGGGAAAAGGGAAAAAGGGAAAGGCGATGTTGGCCGCGGTGTTTGGAAAACACGCGATGTCCAGACAAGAAGAGGAACCATGCGTGACAAGAAGCGAACCGAGGCGAGGTGAAGCGAGACGAGATCGTGCGTTCGCAGGCAACGATTCCATTTGCCGTTGACCTCGTACCGACGGCCCTGGCGCGAGTCAGAGAGCCTGCGAGAGCAGCGATCCGCGAGCCGCGAGAAATGAGAAGCGAGGAATAAGAAGCGAGACGCGGCCGAGCGAGCGGGCCGCAACCGGGAGGAGACACTGTGCGCCGGGAGCAACGGGAAGACGGGTTAAACGATGTCAACTCTGACATTTAATGACATACGTAGACCAACGAACTGGTGGACCGCGCGGCCACCAGAAATCCGAATGAATCAGCGGCATCGATCGTCGTCGGGACGTTGTTCCGAACCGTCGGGACTCGTCGCCGTGTCGGACCTTGTGAACGGCATTGGAAAACATGCTCGTTAGGCGTGTTCTTCGTCCGGTGGCTCGTCGATTTAAAAGGAACGAGTGGCGTTCGTATTTGGTACATCCATCTGTGACATGTCAGATAGTTAAAATGTTAAATACAGAGAGTTAAACAGCAGCGAGATAGATAGTAATATAAGAATAGTATTAGAATAATAATAATAATGAGATAGATAATAATATAAGAACTGTATTAGAATAATAATAATAATGAGATAGATAATAATATAAGAATAATATTAGAATAATAATAATAATAATGAGAATAATAATTACTAGACTTACTATTTTTTACACAAAATAAAAATTGTCTGCATTAATTGCAGGAATCTAATAATGCTCAGAGATTTATCTTTTCTTTTATGAATTTGAACAAGTTGCAAAGAATACAATAATCTCCTTAAATTCTTCTAAAATTTTGATTACTGCATATACTACAGCCGCATTAATTAAAATTCCTTACAAAGGTACAAATTTATTGAAATGCTACTCTAATTCAATTCACTATTCTTGTCATAACCTTGACATATCCATTTTCAGCATAAGTGCATAAAGATCTGCAGCGTAGCAATAACAATAACAGTTAAATTACGACGAAGTCGAGAGAGGCAATAACGATTAGCATTTGTTATCTTCCATATTACTACTGTGCATTCGAGAGAGGACGCTATTTTGTAACGCTAGCCCGGGTCCATACTTCAACTGTTTACATTGGGACAGATAGGGCCTGTGGAAGTATAACGCGGTTCGGCTTTCACTCCTTACTCTGGATCTTTCAGCCGTAGAATACAGACGTCCCTTATTCGTTCTTTAAAATATGGTCATGATAATTATAGATAATCTAAAGTATTCCACTGTGTTTGTTATTTTATAGCCGAATTTCCAATAGCATTGATAAGTAATCGGTTCAAACAGTCGTATTGGGAATATAGTTTGTAATTATACAGGGTGTCGCATAAGTCATTCGCGATAGGGAAATGAAAGGTTCCTGAGGTCATTTCAAGCAACTTTTTCCTTTACAAAACCTTTCTCCGAGACGTCGTTAGCGAGTTATTAATGACAAACATTGACCAATGAGAGACGAGCCTGTCTGGTACTAGGCGGCTGAGCTCGCTTCTTATTGGCCACTGTGTTTCGTTAATTACTCGTAAAGGAAGCGGCGGATTGCATTGGAACGTAAGAAGATACCTAAAATTCTTGCTGCAACGAAAAAATATGCGATATAATTAACGTATGATAGCCGGTCATTTGGTATGCTGTTTATTTATTTATTTATTTATTTATTTATTTACTAGACGGACTACTGAGCACTATTAACCCCTTGACCTACAATGTCGTGTCAGACTTGTCACGAAGATTTCGAACATAACCTATTAAATATCTACATCACTAACATCTCTTAGATTGAAATGAAATTTTCGAAGTGAAGGTTGCCATATAATAAATACAAATTTTTTGTCTCACATAGGAACTTATTAATAAAACAAATGCTAATCCACGTAGTTGTGAAATAAGTCATAACGCAAGAGGTTAACAATGTAAACAGATAAGAAATTACCAATCGAAAATATTAATACATAACCTTAACAAAACTAGAATAACGACCATCCGACTTGAACTCACGATGATCCCATTTATGCGATTGTTAACCTTACAGCGTTCGATGGAATTTCTCCACAAGAGTAAACTATCTTCAACGAACGCT
>CM052162.1:21463289-21507138 GCA_028455555.1 Augochlorella aurata | reverse complement strand
TAACGCAATGTCATATTGTACAACCGAAATATTTCGGAGAGCTTTCGAAGATTTCGGCAATTTTCCCGGTACTACGTGGGAGCGAAAGCCGGTCGAATTGAACGATTCGCAGGTATCCAGGCGATCGCAGCCGTTCCTATCCGAACATCGAAAATAAGTCGATTCCCGTAAAACGAAGCGAAACCGATCGGAAAGCACGGAGAGGTCGGAAACGGAGAACCTTCATGATAATCCAGTCGATCCTCTCGGATTCTCCGTTACGAATAATAAACTCGCCGACAAAGTGGCCGTCGCGGCGCGGCGGCGGGCGGCGGGCGACGGGAGGAGGCGGAGGGTCGGCGGAGGGTGGCGGCGGGCAACGGCGGGCAGCGGCCAGCGGCCGACCAAGGATCGGACATAGACGCCTTCCACGAACCGCTTTTTTCCGTTTCGACCTTCCTCGCCGTAAAAGGAGAGCCGAGTTCTCGAGGAAGGACGACCGCGAAGTTTACGCCGCTCCGATATTGCTCGACCGCTTTTACGGTTTCCTCGATAAAGTAAAGCTCGCTTTTATTTTTTCGTGAAACGCGAGTGCCGGAGCCGTCGGCTGGGAGCGCTCGCTCGGGTGGTCCGAGCGGCCGTCGTCGACGGAATTCCGTGTCCGAGGCGAACGGAGGCCGGTAACGGTAACGGAAACGGAAGCATCCCTTGATCGGTGTTCGCGGTCGAGCGAGAGACTCGATTGACTCGCCGCTGAGAGTCACTGGGTTCTCCCAAAGTGCGCAGAAACCGCTGGTCGTTCCCACCTCCGAGGCGGAGGTGGCGGCGATCCCCAGTTCCAATGCGAGTAGGTCAGAGTACGTCCGACTGCGCGCACATTGCACGGCTCGCAAATCGCAACTCTCCGCCGCCGCCGCCACGCCGCCGCCGCCGTCGCCGCCGTCGCGGCGCAGCGCGAGTCTGCGTACCACCGAGGGGAACATTCTCGCTTCTCCTGCCGCAGCGGGACATCCGAACAGGTCGAGGAGGAATCGCGGTTTCCTCGTACGTATCGGCCCACGCGAATCCGTTCATTGTCCGCTCTTCTAAAACAAAGCGAAGCCAGCCCGGCTCTCTGGGAGAGAGAGTGCGCTCGTCGCGGCCGGCACGTCGGAATATTCCCGCAACGTTTCTGGACAGGAACCAATCGAAATTGCCCGCCCCTCGCGGCCCTATCGGAGGAGCTAGCGTCAGCGCCTTGTCCCGCGGGTGTCGCGTTCGTCTCGCTCGTCTCCTCGTTCGTCTCCGTCACCCCGAACCTTTCTCTTTTCCTCGCGCTTATCCCGAACGTGACCCGGCTGAACGATCGAGAACGTTGACCCGCCGACGCGTGGACCCCGCAACCTCGCTCGCGCGAGTGCTCCGTGATTCTCCGTTCGATCCCCGGGAACACGAAAAGCGAAACGCTGAGAGCGAGAAAGTCGAACGGCGGCCGAACTCGCTCGCGGAGCGATCCTCTTCCTCGAAACGCGAACGCGCGCCGCTCGGAAACGTTGATCCGTAAGCGACGCGAACGCCCGAAGCCAGCCGAGAAAACCACTGGGACCCCGCGGACGTGTCGATCGTATTTACCAACAAAATTGTCTCTCTCTTATTGTATTCTTATTCTTCTAGCACCGTATTTTATTTTCTAGCGCGACTTGGTTTCCTCTTGACGCGGTTTTTCGACTCGTAATTTCGGTTTCGGAGCGACGGCGCGTCGGTCGAAATTCGGTGCTTCGATTTGGTTATGGTTCGATTCGGGGAAGAGGAACCGTGACGAACGAACGGACACGGAACGAAGGGATCGAAGTACGCGGGAAACGCAATTAGAGCAGAACCGGTCGGTGCTACAAACAGCTCGAGAGGAGAGCGAGCACCATTCCTCTACGTTCTACGCTCTACTCTACGGTGCACGCCGAGCGCGGAGCGACGCGAGCCGCGCGTTTCAGCATTTCCGACGGCGCCGCAGCGCTCCGCGTGTCCGAGGGCCGAAGGAAAAGGCGGTCCTCCTTGCCCGAAAATCGAGAGCCGGGCGGGACTCTGTCGGGCCGACAAACGAGAATTAACTAGCCGTCTCGCGAAACACGAGCCCCCGTCGTATTTCGGAAAACAACGGGCGAACGACGTCGGGAGGATAAACGGCTGCTGCAGCGACGATGCATCGGTAACCTAACCCACAATCTATCCCACCCGGTATATTCATCGGCGTTCCCTCCGCAGAAGCGAAACGGAGCGGCAGACAGAAGAAAGGCGTCGCGTCGCGTCGGCGAGCCTTCGAATGCTCGAATTTGCAACTCGCGAGTCTTTACCGAAAAGAACGGGAGAGAGGGAGAGAGAGAGAAGGGAAAAAAAGAGCGGCGCGCGTTTGCGTTCGCGGCGCGAAACGCGTCAAAGCCCGAGGAGGAACGAACGCTCTCGGGCATCGTTCGGGCCAACGGACAACGATGACCTCGGTTTCAGGGTCGTTTCGACTATTATTCGCTCGCGTCGACTTACCTCTCGTTCTACCTCCGCCTCCCCCGTTCTCGCTGAATCGCAAGCGGCATGCACATGCATCCTTTCGCCTCGTTTCGTTTCGTCTCGTTTCGCCTCCTCCTCGCCGCGAAGTTTCGCGGTGGAGGCGACGGCGTCGAAGGCGGCAGCGCCACCTCCGCGCGCCGCTCTCCTTCCGAAAAATCGTGAGCGCGAGAGCGGCCGAAGAGGCGAGGAGGAGCGAGAAGGACCGAGGAGGACCGAGGAGGCGCGAGGCGACGCGGGGAGACACGAGTGGAAGCGAGGAGACGCGAGGAGACGCGCGGAGCTCCGCGGAGGAGCGTGGAGGAAAGAAGCAACCCTGCTTTTCGAGAAGGCAGACCGCGGTCTCTGTATCGTATTTATTTATCGAAAAGATAAGCGGCGTCGTGTTCGGGGACCGCTGGCGACATCTGTCGGCCTGCGGCGCGACCAGCAGGCAACGGAGCGACGTTCCCGAGCCAATCGCGAAGGACCACACGATTCGTGGATTAATATTGCGAACGCGTATCGAGTGTACGCGATATGAGTCGCGCGGCGCGACTGTACACTGCTATCGCGGACTCGTGGTTCGTCCGGAACGTTGCCGTTCGAGTGTAGCGCGTCGAGAACGATCGACGAGACAGCTGGAAACATGACGTTCAGCCTCGCGATCCGAAGGGAACCGTGCCGCCGAGTTGACCCGTTACTCGCAGGGACATGGTGGTGTCGCAGCCGAGTCTGGTTTCCGTGTTCCGCGACGGACTCGACCTTGTAAACGGGAGACGCGGATATCGAAATAATGCAAGCAGCGTCGCGATGACGGTGAATCGCGTGGTCGTATTTCTGGTGTTCGCGTCGGGAATCGCCGTTGCCGCGATCGGCGCACTCTTGTCCCGCTACTACATCGACCATTTGTCGTCGGCCGAGATGCCAGGTAAGCGTTCGAAGAACCTGTGTTCGCTGGTCGAACCTAACCTCGCTGACTTTCCTGTTACCGCCGTTTACCCGTGTTAATCGTTTCCAGAGCAACAGGATTATCGGCGCGCGTTCGTCCCGCTCCCGTCGGAGAGCGCGTTGAACGTGCTGGAAGGTAGCCTGGACGTGGCGGTGCCGACTTCTCGCGGCAACGGCTGGCTCGGCGAGATCGCGACGACGAACCGCGACAGGGTGACGTCGACCGCGGAGGCGCTGACGTCTCTGCAGCTGGCTCTGGAGATGAAGCTCTCCGGCAAGGAGAAGAAGGCGGTGAAGCTGTTCCAGCACGCCGTCGCGCTGGCTCCCCGGCATCCCGACGTTCTGAACCGTTACGGGGAGTTCCTCGAGTACGCGCAGAACGACGTGGTCAAAGCGAACGAGTACTACGCGCGCGCCCTCAATTACGAGCCGAACCACGAGGAGGCGTTGATCAACAGCCGCCGGACGGCTCGCGTGGTCGAGGAGCTGGACCGCAGCACCCTCCGGCGCATAGACGAGAAGCGCGACGCGCTCGCTGCGATCCCCGACAAGAACGCCGCCCTGATACGCGCCAAGAAGGAGGCTTACTTTCAGCACATTTACCACACGGTCGGCATCGAGGGCAACACGATGAACCTGGCGCAAACCAGAGCCATCGTGGAGACGCGCACCGCGGTAGCCGGCAAAAGCATCGACGAGCACAATGAGATCCTTGGTCTGGACGCGGCTATGAAGTACATCAACGCCACTCTGGTCAACAGGGTCGGCTCGATTTCGATCAAGGACATACTGGAGATACACAAGCGCGTTCTTGGTCACGTGGACCCGGTCCAAGGCGGCCAGTTCCGCCGCACTCAAGTTTACGTCGGCGGCCACGTGCCGCCCGGCCCCGGCGACATACACTATCTCATGGAGGAATTTATACTCTGGTTGAACAGCGAGACTGCCATTCGGATGCATCCTGTTAGGTAGGAAATCATCTTCTGTCCAAGGACTCCTGTCGGTACCTCGACTAACGCAGTTCTTTCTTATTCCTCATGTTGCTGTTGCTGCTGCTGCGACTGTCTGCTGTCGACACCGTTACTGTTGCTGCTACGGCAGGTACGCGGCTTTGGCGCACTACAAATTGGTGCGCATACATCCTTTCTCGGATGGGAACGGCAGAACGTCGCGATTGTTGATGAACATGATCCTGATGCAGGCCGGCTATCCACCAGTCATCATTCACAAACAGCACCGGCACACCTACTACGAGAATCTCGAGATCGCGAACACCGGCTACGTGCGGCCGTTCATTCGATTCATAGCAGAGTGCACCGAGCAGACGCTCGATCTGTTTTTATGGGCCACCAGCGAGTTTTCTAGGCAAGTGCCCGCTCTTAGCCAGGATACATTTTTCCCCGAGAGAAGCAGAACGATCGACACCGAGGAAGTCAGCGATGTCTCGGACGCTTTCAGCGACGATTGAGCAAAGATCGTTCACCGTGCCAGTCGTCCCGTTCAAGTATTTTATAGACCAAAGAAGAATAGCGAATTTCATCGGCGGCGAGTATCGAGGGTGTTCCGATTCTCGTTGCGTCGACTTTACAAAAGTATCTTTACCTCCGTTCGCCGGAATTAAATGCTTCCACTAATTTCCGCTACGTTCTGTCGCTTGTACTAGAAACCGATGTACGCGGACGAGCATGTACAGTACGAAATTCGACGAAAATACTGTGATGATTTTATAATAAGGAGCAACGCTGTGTATGTGCGCGTTGCCGAAGCACTGAGGGAACACGTCGCGGGACCGAATCGGCGCGCAGAGAGGTTCGTTTGAAATTGTTAATCACGCGTCCGAATCGGGTAATTACTTCTCCACAGGGTAAAATCATTTTTATTAGATTCGATAGTTCTTATTACCTATCTGTGCCCACCTGGGACACAGCTGGCAGCGCGCACGTGATTTTCGTCCAGGTTTTCCTTCGCGCGTAGAGTCGGTTCCGTGACGCACGGACGTTTTTGGTAACGAGATCTATTGGATTGGCTAATAAGTCGTTGCGTTTTTCCGTACTGCCATCTATGGGTGAGAACACGCAACGACTCGTTGGTCGACCTAATGTAATTCTGCGAGCGCGCGTTCACGCGCTCGCAATCGATGAGATTAATCTTGTTGATACGATGATAAGCCCTCGCAATTGTCGCTTGCTGGTCAAGACTATTGCGATGTCCGACTGTAAATATGTACGCGGCTTTTAATAAACGTATTATTTTGGAATCCATTGTTCGCCTATTCTGTTACGGCCTTGCTCGATTCAGACCGTTGGAATTATATCGTTCTGTTTGAAAGTATAGAATAGACCTCTCGGTCTACTTGTATTTGCGAATGCTCCTGGTTTTTGGCGCTACGAGACATTGATGGTACTTTGCTAAAGAGAAATATGCAATAGGCAAGAGATCTTACCATTTTTAAAGCGGTTTCAGTTTTAATACGTATCATAAGTGAACAGAAATTTTGCGTTCGATACGACAAATGTTCGAGTCTCTTTTTCTCACGCTCACGCTCACATTAGTGTACACATACGCACAAGCCCCTCTCCTTTCCATTTCTCTCTTTCGCTCACTCTCTCTCTCTCTCTCTCTTTCTCTCTATACACAAATATGCGTCGCAACGACGCTGTTACCTATATAAATATATTTCTATAAAAATCATACTTTACCAACAACGCGAATAGACTGTTTACCACTTGAGAGTTTGTTAGCATTCGATCGCTTTCTCTAGTACCCTTTTGCTTGCCTTCTCGACACTCGTTTGACATTTCTCCGACCACTGTACCGAGTTCACTTTGCTTCGGACGAGATTGTTTAGAGGAGGAAAGAACTCGCGGTGTTCCTCTTAATAGCAACGGAACCGTGGTGTTTGTTCCTCAACGTCCACGACGACGGACAAACGTTGTTCTCGGAACGGCTCCGGTTTCGAAATAGAACTCGCGCGGCACGGCGAAAGCGGGAAAGGTACGGATCCAAATGAAACGATGAAACTGCGAGGGACTAAGAAAGAAAGGAAAAGGAAGAAGTGTCGATTAACTTAATCGTGTCGATTACTGTTAATGGAAATCCTCGAGTAGAATTTCCACCGATCACGTTCTCGGCATGGGTCGTTGATCGATCCATCGCGACTAAGCAGGGCGTGTGCTTTTCAACAGGATCAGCGGTACGAAAAGGTATCGTTTACGAACCATTTAGTTTTATTTTTCATTCTTATGTGGACTCTTGTCGTGGACGCTCGTCGCTTCGCGTTTCTTTTTTGTCGCCTTGCATTTACCTGCTGCTCCGCGGTTTTCTGTAGCATCGCGTTTGTCGCTTCGTATTATTATCGCTTCGCGTTCTCGCGCGCCCCGAAATCCGCCGTCTAACGGCTCTTAACTTAATCCGGACGCCGCTGCCTGTAGCGGGGTTTACGATAGAGTACCGGGGCGACGAATAATTAAATAGCGCGATGGCAAGAGGAATCGTTCAACGAGCTAGAATAAAAGATGGTTTCGATATTATTCTTGCGACAATGTTTCCGCGCTTCTGCAAGTACGCGCGATTAAGGTACCGATAAACCCGGATAGAAGTTCGTCCTTGTTTAAATTAGTATCACGTCGGGGATAGAGTAGCACGATTGGCGACGTATTGTGAAAAAGTGGGATATGCTTGGATGAAAAGCGAATGAAGATTTTCGTGTGTTGAGAAACGCCTAAAAGCATCTGTTTGCCTCCCTGTCTTCTTAACCCACTGTTGCTCTGCTGTGACGGTCTCTCTCACACTCTGTTCCGTGAAAGGGTCCGGGTTTAGTTGTGTCGCAGGTTACGAGTTCGCGTCATCTTCTGGCTGATCTGTTCTTCTTGCAACAGCTGTCCACGGAACTGACTCACTTGATCGATGGCGACGTTCAAGGTGTCGCGCTGCTGAACCAGTAGCTGCTCCCATCTTTGGGCATACGCTGCAACAGACAAAACGCTTTCAATAGTTGGCTAGGGAACCTCGATTAGCGATCGATTAATGATTAGAGATTAGTGATCGGTGATTCGCGATTGTGAGGCCGAAATGTTTCATGAGTTTGCGTGAACGCAAGCGAGTTGTCGCGAATCGACCGCATAGTGTCGAACCGATCGTCCGGTTAGTCGTGTCACCGGTGTGACGGGAACAATAAGGCGAGATTGCGTGATGACGAGATGGCGAGGCAACGAGACGGACTCTCCACGGGCGCCGCTCGTACGAGTCCGCCTCGTCCGTTATTTTCTGGAATTAGTGCGAAGAAAACACAGTGTACCGTTAGATTACGAATCCACAAAAATAAGATTTATTTCAAGCGACAACAGCTATGCATCGTTTAGGATCCGCGCGATCGATCTGGGATTCGCTCGTTGGCGCGCGGAAGCGGCTCGAAGAGAATCGAGCACGCTAGGAGATCGCGGAGAAACACGTGGTCTGGATAAATGGTCACAGCCGATTAGCTGGCACATGTTCGACGGCAAGACGAAAAGTTGAGCCGTCCACCCTGCCGCGACATCGATTACTATTTAGGACTTTATCCAGCCCGATACTTCCGCGTCTGTTCGCGGACGATGACGATTAGTACGCTAATGCCGTCGCTGCTGCTTAGGATTAAGACAAGCGGCATATTGATTGAATCGATAGATGACCTCGATGATTGCGAGACAAATAATGAATTTCGTACCGTCGGAAAATTGTATTCTCTCTATCAGACGTCTACTCAACGAGAACCTCCTTGGGTAGGGCGACTCAAACTTTGCTCTTTTCCGTCTCAAATCTGCAATGGTTCGTGACGTTACGGTGAAAAGTTGTCGCTGGCTGTCCTTACGATTAGCTACAAAGTAATGATCGTTGCCCGTGCGAATCGCGGAGACGACACTGTCTCCGTTGGAATGCGAAATCTTGCATTGGAATGCGGTTCTCGCTCTCGTCTCGTCCCTTCTTGTCTTTCGTCGGAAACAGGATCGGGAACCGTGACAAGCGGATTACAATGTCTAGGCGCTATAACTAGAACACGTGAGTCGACGATACTGATAGACAATAAAACGCGACCGACGGGTTCTAGGGCCGCGTCAGTGGTTCACAATTTTTGCCGCGTGTCTTTTACGCGAATACGATTGCCGTACATAGATACAGTATGTCAATATATGTATAATACTAGTGGAATAATCGTTACACGTTAAAAATAGATCAGTTCGTAAAATACTACTCGCGTCGTTCGAAAAGATCGAGCCTTCTCGCTACTGTCCTTGCGTCTCGTTCACGTAGAAGAAGAAAGCCACGTACGCGGTGGGCAAAAGGGAGAAGAAAATAAGGTTCTTCACGACCGTCAGCAAGAATCTCAAGGACTGGAGGTATGACAATCCGCGAGGTAGACGGCAGAATTTCGAAAGAGCCGCGTCGCGATCTTTTCGATCGATTTCGCGGAACGATTCGTGGTCGTCGACGATGAAGGACAGACGACGGGAATGGTGTTCTTCTTGAGCCGACGCTTCGAGCTCGTTAACTCGATCGCCGTAACTTCCCGCGTTCTTCTCGTTGCTTTCGCTTCGAACGTTGAGGTCCGACTCGTCGTAGCAAACCAGTTTCTTTTTTCCCGACGGCTTGTCCGCGTCGATCGTCTCCAAATTGTAATTGTAATCGGTGCCACTGTCGTCGGCGTCGCGGCTGTAGCTCTTGTTTCCGTCGTCGAAATGACGGAAATTTGAATACTTTCTCGCGCGATCGTTGAACGTGCCGGACCAGTGATACTTGGACGGAGTGTTCTTGTTTGTAATCGACGATCGTTGGCTGACCGATCCGGTCCGCGAAGACTTCCGACTCGTGTTCGTTCCTCGGCTGTCGTTCTGTCTCGACACACTCAGGGCGAACGAAAACGTGTTGTTGTACAGTGTAGAGCTGTTGGCGTTTCGAACTAGGAATTCGTTCGATCCGTGGCCGGCGATATCCCGGGAATCAACGTCTTTTTTATACTCCGTGTCTTCCTTCCAAGGGCTCTTTAACGAATCCATTGTAGCCTCATCAACGATTTCGCTCGGCTCGGGCCGCGCGTAATTTTTCGATGCGACGTAGGTAACTCTATGGACTGGTACTGCCTTATTTCGAGTGGAGGAAGCACGAGTCGCGGTAGTAGTGGTAGCCAGAGTTGTATCCGTGTCCGTATCCGTGTCCGTAGTGGTATCCGTAGTCGTAGTCGTAGCAGTCGCCGTTCTGCCGTAATTCCGGTTCCATTTTAACGTGCAGCTCGCATATGCCTTACCTTTACCGCGCGAATCTGTTGCAAAATTTCATAGTCGATCATGCCGTACCCTGATCGCCTTCCGCCCTCTGCCCTCCACCCATCCTGTTTCCTCTTAGACCCACGGAACTTTCGCATCGACCGGCTCGTCGACGCCGATCGATAGAGCAAACGCGTACGCGTAGAAGCCCCGCGATCGATAACAGTCCATGCAACGAAGCATTTCGAACAAAGAATTTTACCGATAGGAAACGGGAAACGCTTGCTTGTCGGAAACGAAAATAGATAGAGCCATGCGGAAACGATCGCGACGGAACGCGGGTATCGACCATCGAGAAGGTACGAGTGATCGTCGAAACTTACCTTCTTGGTCGTAATCGACTTCGTGCGTTGCGCTAAATACGGTACGAGTGTCATTGAGAAACCCGGTGGTATTTTCAATGACCATTTTGTGCGTATCCAGAACTTCCTCTTCCAGCAACTGCAACGCTGACACGGCCTCGTGGAAGGTGTACAGATCCTGGGAAATCTCACCTTCCTGAAAAAATATTCGTTCTCAGGATCTGATATGGAAACGCGACGACTGTTTACAGAGCATGTTGAACTAACGTTGAGAGAACGAAGCTGTGCCAAATCGCTGTCCGATAGAACGCTGGTGTTGGACTGCTCGTCGATCGTTGGTTCGCGATCTTCGTCCGTCGGGGATACTTTCATTTCCGTAGGATCGGTCGCGGCCAGCTCTTTGACGCGATCGGCGTACCTCAGGGTGTTCAACGAGTGCTCGCAAGAACTCATTCCCGGACTGATCATGGCAATCTGCAAACGAGAACGATAACGATAACGATCCGTTTTACAAGTACATTATCGACGTACGCGTAGACGTAGGAACATAATCAGCGTTCAGATTACCATGCAAGTCTTGGACTTCTCGCCGATGAAACTGTCCCTTAGCACCTGAGTCAACTTGCTCGCTCTGAACGGCAAATGCGTGCCTTTGCGACTCAGTGCTCGGATGCACTCCTTCAAAGCCAACAGCGACTTGTTGATTTCCGCGCCCTCCATTCCTGTTAAATAAAAAAAGAAATAAAAGAGACTGAAGACATTAAAGAAATCGTAGAAACTGTAATCGACGATTCGCTATCGAGTATGGTGTACGTTGTCTCATAAGTTCGTACAGTTTGCTGTTCAAATCTTTTTAAATATCCGTGGACAGATAATTTTGGGCTGATCAAAATTTCAGACATCTCGTCAGTTGCGCGTCTAGAACGTGCTTGACCTCCAAGAGAAAAATTTCCTTCGCGAAATCAATTAAACATGCGAAGAAGTGTAAACGTATTCGCGGCACGAACTTATCAGACGACCGAATATTTCTACCGTCGACTCACGAGTTTGTCTGTTGGCGGAGGACGTATCGGCTCCCCTCTCGTTTCCAGCGAGATCGATCAGAGAAAATTTGCCGTGAACCCTATGCGTGCCCGGCGTTCGAGCTATAATCTGAAAGACCGCGTGTGAACGTGAAGAGTTTGAGTTTGCGCTGGTCTGGCCGCTCGTTCTGGCACTGTTCCCGTGTTGGATCAGCTTGAGTACCTCGTCGCAGGTTTCGACGACTTTCTCCGTTAATCCGACGATTTGCACCTAGAACAGAAGCCGCAGAGAGAACGGTTATTGTCGGCGAATGGAGCAACGGTCAGAAAAAGAAAACTAGAATGAGAACAAACTTGCTGTTTCCCGTCTTCCAAGACCCTGAGCTTCTCCTTGTCCGCCAACAAATCGAACACCTTCCCGGAGTAGATTTCGAAAAAGCTGGCAGATATAACTAGATTCAAAGGCCGGTACTTGGTCAATTTGAGACACTTGAACACGTCCTTGGCGACCATCGCGTATATGCCTTTCTTGCAGTCCTGTGTCCTCCCGTTAAAATCGCCACCCATGGTGTGAGTCTTCCCACTGCCCGTTTGGCCGTAGGCGAAGCACGTGGCCATGCCACCCTCGAAAATGGTCTGCACCAGCGGTTTCGCGGTGTACTTGTAGACGATCTCGTTGGTGCAGGTCTCGTCGAACGCGTAATCGAATCGAAATATCTGGTTCTCCAAGTATTTGGTCAAATCAACTTTGGCCTTCGGCTCGTGCACCACCATTTGGTCCTTGCTCGGCACACTGATCACGTCAACCTCCTTGCGCGCGCTCTCTTTCTTGTTCAGTGGACGTTTCCTCACGCACACCGTGATCTGATGGTCCTCGACGGAGTCCGTGTCCCGCAATGGTCTGAAGTCTATACTGTTCTGATACTCCCTACAAAAAAACAAAAACGATAATAAACTCGGTAACGAGTCTGAGAACGATGAGAGACCGACATCTAGAGAACGCAGAGATTCCACTGACCTTATCATCGCGAGGAACTCCCAATTTGGATTGCCCGGATCCAAATTCATCATAGCCTCTTTCTCCTCCTTCAGCTCCGCCTGCCTCTGCCTTCTCTCCTCCCTGTTCTTCTTTAATCTCTCGACTTCTTTGACAACATTTGAGCGTCTACCCCGACCATTCTCCACCTGAGCTTGCTGCTGAGACTGTATCTGTTGCTGCTGCTGCTGTTGTTGCTGCTGCTGCTGTTGCAGCTGCTGCTGCTGCTGTTGCAGCTGCTGCTGCTTCGGTTTTCCCTGGGCGTTCACGTTGAAGGGAACCGCTGCGGTCGTAGGCGTCGGCGGTATGTTTTCAAGTTCCCGCCGCGCCGTTAAACCGGTCACCGAATCTCCATGTCCGTTGACTGGCGTAGCAGGTGGCAATATATTGGTCGGTCGACTCGTCTGCCGCGACAATTGCCTATTGGAGCCCGCTGCAAACGACACGTCAAGCAAGAGATCTTTAAGCGGGCCACGAGAGCAAGGGCGATCCGACGGTTCTCTCTGTTATCCCCCCGGGTCGCGAAACGCGGAACGTTACCGTGTCCGATCCATTCCGGCGATGATCGCGCGTCCTCCTCGCTCCCGTCGTCCCCATTGGTTACCCTATTTTTCTTCCCGAAGCAATAACTCAACGGGTCGAACTTCATGACGAACGACGAGAGAGCTGTGACCTCGCCTAGCCTCGCTTCACCTCCGCGGATCGATTCCGAGACAAAGGTAAAGACGAGGGTAAAGGCACGAGCACAGGCGCGGGCAGACGGAACGACGAACGAGACGAAAGTGCGGGCAACGTTGGAAAAGGCCGCGACTTGGCGGAAACAGTGTCGTAGGGAAAGACCAGATTCGGAAATGTTGACGCGGGGTCGCGCGAGGTTCGTCACCGTCAAGGTCCTTGCCCTTGCGCCTATGCATGTGCGGCGAAAACGTCGATAGTTCGCGGCGAGAGCCACGAATCCCGACCTCGTACTCGAACAGACTGTCCGGTTCTGCACGTACGATGCGGACGAGCAGGCCGCGTGTTAACGGCACATGCTCACGGCAACACGAAAAATCGATGGCCGGCGGACAAGCGCGACGCGAGCCGCTCGGCGATGCATTGCTTCCTCCGCGAAAGGGAAACCGATCGATCGTAGAAATCCCGCAGGAGAACTATCGGATGCGCGGCGTTTTACGGCTGTGCGGAACGTACCTTTCACCGGGATCGACTGCTTCATAGAATGCTGGAAAAAGAAACAGACAATGCGTATCGTAAAGTTGCATAGACAATGCGGTGGAGTGGTGCAGTAAATCCCCTCAGATTGCCCCTCAGCTCGTAAAATGGACAATTTGGGAAGAGGAGATACGATCTTCATAGTCGTCGATTGTCAACAAGTATTATTACTCCTCTTCCGAAATTGTCCAATTTCCGTTTACAATCCGAGGGACAATCTGAGAGGATTTATTGCATGGCTTAGTGTACTGCGATCGAACAGCGTTGAAATAGATTCGTATAAAATTCGCGTCTCCTCACCAGGCGAGCGCGAGTTAAGATTGGGGGCGCGTAGAGGCCGGCAGAAACCGTCGCGAGATTCTGGACGGTAGATTCTCGACAGGAGAGACCGTAATAACAAGGACGCGGGGAGCATGGTAGCGAACAGAATCGTACAGCGACGGTCGTACCGATCGAGAGGAGAGGATCCGAACGCGCTACGAGACGACGCTTCCCTCGATTCGCGCGCCGCGTGCGATCGAGCACGATCGATGTCACAGGGGTGGAGATAAGGTACAATGCGGTGCGGTGCGATGCGATGCTGTGCGGTGTGGCCGCGCGGCGGTCGAGCGGTTCGGATCCTCGGCGATCCGGGATTGGAAAGCGGAAAGCGGAGACTGGAGAACGCGGGAGGCAAGAAGAGCGGAGGACAAGAGCGTGGCGCGGAGCGTGGGATCCGCGTTTACCGAAAGAGTAGACGTGACTCGTACAGGAAGCGTTGCGGACGCAAGGCCGTTTCTTGTCGCGTGACCGCCATGCCGTCCAAGGGAGCCTTCCTCGTGGTTTTCCGACTCGTCCATCCCCTCGTCCTCGTCGCCGGAAGAGTCCTGCGCGCGTCGTGACAGCCGATTTATCGCGCGCAAGCACCCAACTCGGCCACCCATACCGTAACGAATCGCGCGGATCAATGGTGGATCAATGGAGGATCAATGGTGGATCGAGGCGGATCGACGAGTCGAAACGATTGGAACAAGACGTCGGCAGACATTTCGATTTAGCAGCGCGACGAAGATGCGAGGTCGCGTTAGGATCGGTTTTGGAGAGGATTCCGAGGTCGTTGATGATCCATCGTCGACCCAAGTCCGAGATAATGAGCAGCGTCCATGGAGGAAAAAAGATGTTAACGTGTTAGTAGCGAAAACGAGGAAACAACGAGACAGCGTCTACGTCGAGGTCGTGGCCGACGTCGACGAGTGCGCGCGGACTTCGTCGGTGTAGTCGCCGCCTACTGCGCGCTTTCTCGGACCAATCGTGTCGCGGGCGGCCGAAGACGAAGGAACGATTGACTTCGCGCGAATGTACATCCCCCTCCAAAAGTATTAGGATACTTACAGAAAATTCGATAAATATGACAACCCAACAGAAAACTGTTATAATCTTTTTTCAACTGTTATAGCATTAATTTTATAACAGAAAATGAAATATTCTTTTCAGTTACTTCATCGACTAATTTCGGAATCCGTTTTGTTAAGTTTTCTATTATTTTTTATCCTGTTTGGTTCCATGCAATTGCATTAAGAAAACATATCGAACAAAAATGCCATAAATGGATCAACGAATTGCATAAGTGGCAAGCACTTGTAACTTAGCATATACTCTCGTCAATGTCATATTGCAGACACGTTCATCGCCGACAATCGACCACCAAAATTTTCACAAAATCAAAACAACTTAATGAATTAAAGCAAAATTAGAAAGTTGAAATTGATCATAGGGATCAAATTCAGTTTGTTCAGATGTATTAAAATGAAAATGAATTTTCAAAATTGTTTAAAAACTAGTGTCACCCATATTTGGGTGACGTGGCGCTGAACGTGTTGAAGTAACTGGAATATTACAATTTGTACTAAACAAGCAGGTGTCCTAATACGTTAGGGGGGTGGGAGAGTACGTCCACGCGACGATACGGTAGACGGTACGACGACGCGACGACACGGAGGCGTGCAGACGGCCCCCGACTACACCGAAGGAATGACCAGAGAATCGGATGAAACGGATGATCGAGTCGACGCGAAAAATCCCGATAATTCTACCGACCGCGACGCGATCGCAGAATGGCGAATCGACCTCCCGCGAACCGTCGCGCGGTTGGCTGTCCGCCATCCTAGACGCTGAGGATGTCCAGGACCCTCATACGTACCCTAGCTCTGGAGGACGGTACAGAATGGTTGTTGATCTGTGGCGCCTGCGGAGGTCCCATCGCCTTCTGGCTCATGAGCTCGGGATTCAACGCGAGGATCGCGTCGATCTCCACCTGAAAATTCAGCGGGGAACACACTTTAGAGTTTAGACGAGTCTCCCGAACAAAGGAACCCCGTTTGGCGATCTCGACGTTACCTCCTTTCCTTTGGTCTCTCCTCGTTCGAACCATTCTACGGTGACGGTTCGTTGTTCCCAATTCACTCCAGAAACGACAGCCGAGTGGACGCGACCTGCAACAAACAATTAATATCATTATCACAAATCCTTTGCCCGTGTCTGCCGTTCTCTCATCGCTCTTACTCTTTTCAAGATCGAAAATTACCATCGGACACTTCCGACGCGTCTCGAGGAAAACCGATCTCGAATGACGCAAGATCGGATAATATATATTTATACTTATATATACAAGATTATAAGGCAAGATTCGCCGCGACAGGAATCTCGCGATTCGAAGGCCCATATAAGGATGCGACACCTACGCTCGCGTATGGCGCGTGTAGCGCGACAACCACGCGCCGCTCGCTCTTTCGGGCAAGGACGAACGAGGAGCGCGACGGGAATCCTTCTCCGACGACCGAACGTTCGGATAACCGTTTGCTACGAAATTTCATACGCGCCACGGCCACTTGTTGCGTCGCGATCCATTGCGTACCGTCGACTTTGTCTTCCAACCGTGCCTCTAATCTCGAATCCAACGCATCACCGTCGTATTTCGTGGAAGTAAATACGACGGTTGCGAAGGAACGAACGAGTCAATTTGGTCGTTCGTCGGCCCGATCGAATACATCCTCTGGAAACATTGTACGCGTCTCGCGTGGTTCCTGCAGCTGTTCGTATCGATCGCGAGCCGATCGGCGCCGGTGTTGGGCAACAATGTTTTTTGTCGGCCGGTCGATCGGTGCGAGGCGGAAGTCGTGTCCGAGCGCCGGTCCGAGAATTCGACGTTGCGATCGGTTCGTAAAAGAACTCGAGGCACGCGAATCAACGCTCGTAGACAGAAATTGTCTCGCGTGAAAATCTGGAGCGTGTAAGAGAAGCGCGATCAATGACTCGAGGAAGACTGGTTTCGTTCTGGTCTCGTTGCACGCGGACGCGTGCACGGTGCATACGCGGTGAAAGGATATCTTCGTCGCTCGCGGATAGGTGCGCTCGTCTTCCACCTACACACACGTTCCCCGGCCGCGGCGGTGAAATCGCAATCGCGATCGCGCCGCGACATCGCAACGCGCCAATTTGAAAGAAGAAACAAAAGGGGGAAAAACAAACATGGCGCGGCGACACCTTTTCGATCGGGCAGCAAGGGCGATGGAAATATCGGTCTGGTAAACAAACAGGTGTGCGCGCGGACGCGATTAGTAAATTCGTAGGTCGAGCGAACGGGCAACGAGTACGAGTCACCGTGTTGCCGGTATGGTCTGAAATGTTGTGTTCACTCGCACCAGTTTCCGACAGGAGAGCGGAACCGGTCCCAACTGCGCGTTTCCATGACGCTGCTGCTGCTCGCCGAGCAACCCACGCACCCGATCCCGCAATGTTCCTTTAAGGCCGAGAGTACATATGTAGACTCGGTGTATCGATGCTCGTCGCCGTCACGGAGACGATCGACGAGCGTCGACGAGCCGACTGGGTTAGGTCGCCGTATCGCGTTGCCATACTCGTCCATAGAATTGCAAGAAACCCACGTCCCGCCGCGACTAGACCGATGGCTCAGCCGCTACGGCCGTTCGGGGTAATATCTAAAAATACCTGGGTTGCGGTGCGCGAATCTACTCACCGTCCGTCCTCTTGATATTAATGCTGTATCCGGTTTGGATGTCGCACATGCCGTGATCCATGGTCATTTATTTGCGTTCTCGTGCCACCTCCCGTAGCCACCACCGAGCAATAGCCGGCTGTTCACCGGATAACCGAACAACCGCGACCTATTGCGATAGACGCGAGGAATAGAGACGGCGTTTGTTCGCGAGCGTTTCGAATTCGACCGTTGACAGTTATGGGTTCGTTCGCATTCAAATCCGCGCGGCGGTGCGTCGCATTGGCTCAGCCTCCACTGCACCGCAGTACTTTTCCGTTCCCGCTCTCGTCCTCGATATTAGCCCAGTTAATGTCGGGTATCGTCCTCGAGGTGACCGTCGCCGAGGGGTGTCGCTCGATCCTCGTCGTCGTGGACGTCCCCGTGGAACCAACCGCCGTTCCTGTCCTTCGTGTCGCCGCCTTTGTCCTGGTCGCAATCGCAGTGGCAGCCGCACTCGCAGTCGCAATTGCGATCGCGATCGTTGCCCGTTTCTCGGCTCCCGTACCGCCGTTGTATATTTTTGCGCGAGGGAAGTTTCGTCCCGTACCGTCTCGTCTCGTCTCGTCCCGTCTCGTCCCGTCTCGTTTCGTCTCGTCTCGTCGCCGAGTATCCAAGGCACGCCCGTTTTGCGAATTCTTCACGTACAGTGACTCGCGTGCCACAATCGACAACGCGTTCTCTTTTCCCAAACGTTCGCACACGTACGAATCAACCCGCGACAACTCGAAATTACATCCGGATGGCCGCCGAATTCCACAAACGAGACGTTTCCGGAATTTTGTGCCGGGACACTGCGTCCGTTATTGACAACGGAAAGACTGCGAGCGCCAACTTTCGGTCGAACGGTCGTCCGACGCGACATCTGTCCCGATCTGCCCTCTCGTCCGTTTCTTCTCGCGAATAAATGCATATTCTCCGTCCATCTGCCGGCCGCGAATCGAGACTACGTTCAGGAAATCAAAAGCCGTGTCTCGGTCGATACCGTTGACAATTTCATTGCCGTTTTCGCTACTGTTCCCAAGCCAGGCTGCCAAGACTTTTCGAGAAATTTTTTTGCGATTTATTATTGACTTCTGGCTGCCTTCTGCTATTTGCAAGCTATGCAAAAATTTCGGAATCTTGCAAGTAGTACGAGTCGATGTAAGTTAGGAGGCAAATATTTTTCGATGCTTCACTTATCACTGACTCGTACTACTCGCAGGACTTGGGGGTTTCAGTGACCCACAAATGTATCCGATGTAATTTTTTTAAAACTGGTTTAAATGATTTGAATTTTTTGGAGATGTTAGAGGGACTTAGTTTAGTCTACAATAACGGAAATACTTTACTTAAATTTTGAATTTACTTGGAATAACAAGAAGGATTAGAAACTCACGTTCCTTAACTGTATTATCTGAAGCCATAACGAAATTTAAAAAAATACATTTCGTAGATCTCGGTAATTTGGTCCTTCCAACATCTCCAAAATATTCAGGTCGTTTAGTACAGTTTTTAAAAAGTTATACCATTTTAGAAGGTGTATGACATGCGAGTCAGTAACACAATTAGTGGCATTGTTCTCGAGCGATGTCGGTATTTCAGAACGCGTGACCCGAAACCACGTATGGTGCTTGATCTACTCTAATTCAGAGTCCGTGTGCATACATACACGCATGTGAAGGTGGTATAACAGTGTTGTCACGAAAATAAAAACAAACCAGCGTATTTTCATGTTTTTTTTTAATATTTTGAACGAAATTTCGGTTCCGATGAAATTCGACAACCATTCGGCTACAACTGGCAGGACAAATAGTATAATTAGATGCCTGTTAATTATTAATTTTTATTGAAAATATCCTGAACGGAACGAAGGGTTCACAACAACAGAGAAGTTGACAAAACGCCAACGCGATTTATTATTGAAAGTTTGAAAAATAATAATCAAGAATGAAGCTGGATTTGTACAATGACATTGTAAATACAATTCGAGATTATCGAGGTTTACCAAAGGATTGTCGAGATGTATTGAAACAAAAATACAGAGAGTAAGATCACTTCTATTAAACACTAATATGGTTATTTTACCATAGTATAATATACTCGAATAAATATTTATTTGCTCTTGATCTCTTTTCTTTTTGTCATTCAGCATTCCAGCAAACACGCTATATGGAATATTATCCTTAGATATACAACACAAAATGAAAATCAATCATAACAAATTATTTGGCAGCAATAAGAACTATTATGACATGTAAGCATTATACTGCGTACTTTTTACATCAAAACATGTATGAGTTTTATTATGTAATATTGTTTAAACAATAGTTACATGAAAGCTGTACGAAACGGAGAATCTGTTGGTATATTATTAAGACTGGCAAAGGATCTCAGTGTACCTCCTGCATTATTAGCTAAGAATATTCTTGAAAAATACTGCGAAATATATGACCATAGAGGTAATTATTCCCTAATTTATTAAACCACCTAGACGGCTGAATTATTGCAAATAAAAATACATTTTTAGTTTCTAGGAATGAAATTGGAAAATTATTCAGAGATACTACGCTAATTCAGGATAAAGATCTTGCGTATGAAGTATATTTGGTAATAAAGACACCATTCCAAACTAACGCAATCTATGTATTTTCAAATTATTGATTGTATATATACTTTCCCTTGCAGTGTGTTTTGTACGATAATGTGTATGGACCCATAGCAGATGCTACTGGAGTGTAAGTTCCTTTTTCTTCCTGGGTGATTATTGCAAGACAATTCCGTATTAATCTGTACAGTGTTATTTATTTCACTTTTAATCTGTTAGGTCTGTTGGTCAGGAATACGAATTGAAACTGCAGTACCATTTAACCGAACACAATATAGCATTTCGTAATGAGGAATACTTAAGATCAAGGGGCTACGACAAAACACCAGATTTCAAACTAGAAGTTCCAATAGCAGTGAATGGTTTTATAATAAATTGGATAGAGTCTAAGGCAAGATTTGGTAACTTAGAAATCCATCACAAGTACATAAAAGAGCAATTCCTAAGCTACTGGAACAGATTCGGTCCAGGACTGGTGATTTACTGGTTTGGATTCATTGACACTCTACGCGAATCTAGTGAAAACAGGTTCATCATCATGGATCATTTTCCAGAAAACATAACGTACATGGACCCCACGTGTATAGAGCCAACATTGTAATTCAGTATTATGTGATATATGTATTATATGATACAGTCTAATCTCAGTAACTCGGATCTCGATATAATAGGTAGAATCTTCAGTTTATAATTGAACAAAGAAAATTATTATTATCTCCTAGAGGCTTCCGAGTTACCGAGGTTCAACCGTGCTTGTACAATAAGGATTATTCTTGATAAATATAAAATATTTTCGTCATTACTGCTCCCGTCTTTTCAATGAAATTGCGAACGAATGTGTTTTCGAAAAGTTAGCGAAAGAAAATCAGATCGCGTTGAGAAAACAAAAGTGGTCCATCGCGCAAGCGAGCTAATACATTTATTTATATATCGAGCTGTATCTGGCCATAGGCGCCGCTGCTATCGCGATTACAAAGCCAGTATGGAGTATCTCGTGCAGCTTTCGACTGCTTGCTAAACCGTGCAACAAGAAACACAAAGAAAGAAACGTCACGACTCTTTGTTTTCATTGATCTATTTGTCAATTAACCGCGACAGAAGTGTCACGTGAAACACGAGCCGCGATAGTAATTCCCAAACATGTCGTAGACAAAGCTTGAATCGATGAAACGTTCGATTAGATCTGCGGAAACATTGACCGATAACACCTGTCATTATTAAAAATAAATTGTCACAGTGTTGACAATCAAAGTTACCACGCGAATCTCGTGTTCCCCGACAGTGTGCGGTCCGCAAACTCAAGGTAAAAATGTCATCAAACATCGTTGTTTTCTATCATCGTGGAATTTTGACGTTTCATTGTAAATAACGAAACTCAGTTTATGCGAATAATGCCAAAAATTTATTATCTATACAATATTTTAGCTTACGTTCGTTGGCACTGAATTCTATGCCTTTTGTGCAATATTTTGTATGATAAAACATGATATTGGACGGTATAACGTAAGAACAATGACATTAAGAAAAATATTCGTTATACAAATACGTGTTTAGTCGCGTCGACTGAAATACCCTTGAACTATAGTAGCGGCAACTAGACAGTGGATCTTTATGTAAACAAATTATTTTCTCGACATTTGTATTCTCTGCAACTTCAAACGAAATGTAGAACATTTTCGTTAAAACATGTTTTCCCTTATTATAGTTATTCGGGTTATCTTACAGCATTGGAAATTGAGCATGCATAAAATTCACGAGTTTAATAAAAAAAAAAACCATGTGTGGAAGATTTCGAATATGAAATAGTGAACTTCGGTGACCCTGAATTTGAACACCATGCATTGTTACCGTGACGCATAACCCTGACCCGTATCGCCCTTGCTCTAGATTTTGCTAGTTCAAGGACTCGTAGCACAGTGTTTTTCGGATCGATCGAATTGCGAGAAAAGGAAAAAAAAAGTTCAGAAAATCCCGTGAACGCAGCCGCAATCAATTTACCGTTAATCGTTCGTTTGTTTCGAAAAGTTTCCGAAGATTTTATGATCGGACTAGTCTGAAGTTCATAAGGGACAATTACATTGATAGAGTTGCGATTATACGGTTCAGTTGGCCCTTTGATCCGACCTTTTGCACGTCGGCGGTCTATAAATGTTGAATGCACTTGACCGTTCTTCACGCAACATTTGCATATCGTGCACCACAAAATTATTTATTTATTTATCCTCTGTATTTTATATAGGACTAGACTGGTCAGTGGAATGACAACCAACATGACATCACAGGAGCAGCTGATGAAAGCCACAGTGCAATCGCAACTTGCCAGAATAAAAAAAGAGGTAGGGCTCTCACTTCCTTCTAAACTGGCTCAGTTACGTACTTGTGCATTTTGTTTAATAAATGTAATTTCCAAAAGGTACACCTTGCATAATCTGCTATAAAAATTTGTAGACTGCATTTTGCTTTATTCTACATGCAAAGATCGAATGTATTTCACTATTTCTGCTGAAAATACTTTTGATATCACACTGATTATTAGATAAGAATTTTAGAACAATTCTAATTAATCATCTAGTGTTAATAATAATATGGTTGCACATTGTACAGCCTACATTTTTTTAGGAAGAGGAAGAAGAGCTATGGATATCTGGGGAGGAACTGTACACGGAAGGCAGCAGCGACGAGGAAGAGTGCACAACACAGTCAACAATGCGTCGTAAAACGAACAGTAATCAATCGTCGCATGTTTCCTCTACTGAAGTTCATTCTGCTGAAACCAAAGCAAAAACCTGTTCCACCAGTGTATCAAAGAGTAACAACAACATAGAAGGACAAACACAAAAAGTACCTAAAACACAAACCAAGACCCAAGCAACAGATACATCTACCGACTGGGATGAAATAGATGACACGAAAATTTCGTGGAAAACAAAAAGAGGTACTTTCGTATTACCTAGTTCTAGTAATAACGCCTAAGAAAAGGCAAATGAATGCTGACAAACGTTAATATAATTCATCGCCGTTATTATTAGGTCGTGCCATAAATTCGTGACGGTTTCTATTCCAATATTTATATATTTGCGTTTGCGACATGTCTAGAACATGTATAAAAAGAACGCTCTTCGTTATACGCATTTGTTAAATATTTATTTCATTGTAATCGTCTTAACGTATATGTAGAACTGTATTAGAGTTTCCGTTAGCGGACAAAGAAAATATTCATACACCAGACGTCGCTGGAAGTTATATTTTTCACTGCAACACTAAATTAAAAATTATATCAGATTATTCAGTGAGAATATAATTTTTCTATTGAAGTATAGTGCGATGAAAATAATTTTTAACTTAGTGTTCATGATCAGATGAATTTAATTTTTACCTAGATAGAGATTGGTGTATGAATACTTCTCTTCTCCTATTGTGTGTTCTTGTAATGTCGACACTTATCAATTTTTTACCTAGAAATCAATTTTATACTATAAAAGGTGATAATCAGGGAGTAAAATGTCTATAAAGTGTAATGGGTCCACTGAAATTTAGCAACTAAATGTTCAAAAGTTTTACCACACGATTCGTGAGTTACTTGTTAGTGATAGAAACACTTATTGGATACTACAGATGATAATTTCATTGCTCTGTTGACATTTAGAATCGAAATTCTTTGGCTGCACGAACTTAAGGGACGACCTAATCTGTACATTCTCACAAGAGAGTACATTCGTGCGAAAACCACGACATTCCTTGTCGTGTGAGAAATATTTCTCTTATGTACTTGTGTAAATCATTAGTCAAAGAATAGTCCTTTCAATGTTCGATTCGATCTCGCTTCTGCACATCTCAGCATTTCCGCGGGAATTCAGATAGAGCGTTTCCTTCGTAAAGTCGCGCGCGACATTCGGGAGCAGCGGAAATTATTTTGTCTTCGTCCTCGCCGTTGCCTCCTGATTGGTTGTGCCATGATATACGTAGGAATAGAGAGTCGCTGAGACGCAACGCTACGGAGGAAATGCTATATAAAGCCGTAAAACGTTGCGTACACGTTTCCACGTACGCAGGATATCTCAAGCGAGAGAATAAATGTGTCTGAGACATCCTGCGTATTACTGTACAACTATGTATATGATTAGAACGATGAATAATGTACGAAAGTGCAGATATAGACGACACGGTGGTCGCTTTGAAGGAGCTAAGGTCATTAAAGGAATTAACTGAATTGGACTCGAGATCCCTAGAGTCGTGTTTCATCAAGGAATCGTACGATAATGACGATGAGAACGATATCAATCATTCAGATAGACGGACAGACGCGACAGAGGAGTGCATAGAAAAAAAAATTTTAGAGATGAAAAATCTTGATAATCTTATCAAGAGAATGAATTTCCGAGTAAAGGTGAATATCCTTTCGTTATGTTATTAGAACAACTTTTGAACATGTATAAATCATACCGCAGAAAGCAAAGGAAGATACATTGATTTGTCAACGTGAGAATCGAAAGAGGCTGAAAAACATTTTATCAGCCGCCAGTCCATCTGAAAATGGTAAACTAGCTGAGAATACACAGCTGTTTCTTCAATTGTGTCCAACATATATAACACTTAGTGCAGGTATGACAATAAAAAATGATATGCAAATAAAACAAAGGAAACTGGTAATAATATATTTTTTCTGTCAGTTTGTGAAACTGTGAAAACACTATCATCGGCTGTTATAGATAGCATACGTTGTAAATGTATATATGTATATGTACATATACACATACATATATGTATATATATGTCTAATACTCTATTTATTTACATAATTAAAAAGAAAAAAAAAACATTAAAGAATTGTATTTGAAATGTGAAAAACACGATTCAACCACTGCGACGACAGAATCACACACTGATAATGTATTAAACATATCGCTCCGGGCAAACGACTTTAAGCTGCAAGCATGTAGAAACCGAGATACCATGAACGTTAGCTCTCCTCATAATTCAGTAAGTATTAAATCATCTTCCTTGGAGCTTCTGAACTTTAAGATGTTACGATCAACGCGTTTTGTTAGTCGAATGATCTCGATTTGGAGTTGCTTAACAATGCTGGGAACGAAAAGTGGGAAACAATGAATACGATAAGCAACGCTGAAGAGGTAATCGTTGATGCATTAGATTTTGATATTAATCCGTATGTTATCGACGAAGAAACAAAGAATGTACTCTTAGAACTGGACAAGAAACTTTCTGTGAGTGAATGGAATCTTTGGCGGACGTGCTCGTAATGAAAATATGCTGTTTGAAATTTTTAAATTAACAGGTCTATTATAAGAATTTCTGCAATGATCGTGGGCGATTAATGAGGTTGCATAATGGCATATCTAAGACGAGTACCGTGGTCTCCACGATAGACAGTGTATCGACAATGAAAAGCTTGTGAGATGTCGATAAAGATTTTCTGGACAAAGTGATTAAGGAGGTCCGTATCATTTAATCCATCGTCAATTTTAAATGTCGCCGAAAAAGAGACAGAACATATGAGGCAGATGTACTTTTCTAAAAATTAATTATGTAATTCATCACATACATTTGTAAACTCTCTTCGAAAGAGTATCGAATTTCTTCTAGTATTGTCAGGTCTTTTAACAAAATCAAATGCTAAAACAACAAACGAGATCACCGTTAAGATAAACATCTCTGAAAATATTAACAATATATGTATGTATATATATTTATACATATATATATTTCTAATTATGTATGTATGTATATATATATGTATATGAAATATTTTTCTAAGAAATAGCTTAATGGAATTTTTATGCATTATTTTGAATGTACAGAATACGCAATGACATTTGGCTTCTAGTTTAAGCAGTGCCTACTCACTATCCTTATTGATTAAGGAAATTGTAAATTTCAAATGACTATAATTAAATATATATATTAATACACGTTTCGAATATTTAATACCTGTGGCAATATATTTAACTTACGCTTTTATATTGAACACAATGTGCATCGCCGATCCCGTACACAAATTTTCTATAATACCTATATTAAATTTTATCCTTTTTCCTATTTTTATCGGATACCGTGTACTTGTCGTAACTTTTTGTTGGATCGAAAGGCTCCCATCTGCTAGCAGGAAATATGTGCTTGTTTCTTTCGTACCAAGATCTAGAAATGATTGACGAATTAGTAAAACAGAAGTACATCAGTGTGCGATATGTTTCATGTTAAGAAGATTCAGTACCTGAGCAACACTTTTCCAGCATGGGACTCTTCTGTTTCAACAGAAGCATCGTGCATGACACGAATATCGTCGTGCACATCGAACGTGAAAAGTGGTCCACTTTTACCTCGTGCCTAGAACATATTCCAGCATGTAATTCCCATGTAATTTGCTGTTGGATAGTGAAATCATTTACCTATTCTGTACAACAATTACCTTTGTCACAATAAAATCGTAAAATGTATAGTGATGTGGCAAAATGAGATCTTCTTTCACGTACATTAATTGATCAGCCATGACCGTTTTCAATTCACTGAATTCACGCCTCAATACTTCCAGGCATCTTTGAAGGAGTTGGTAGATGGAATTACCTGCCAACAGTGCGAACTAATAACAATTAGTATCAAATTATTTGACAGATTAAAATAATCTCATAAAATAAACAAATAGGCCTTTACCTTTCTTCATAATAACACTTCGCCTGTGTCCAGAACCATCCCAATAACTGAAAGTGATCTCAATCTCCTCCTCTTTTAATGCATTTTGCTTCCTTGCCCATTCTTGCCTCAATTCTTCCCTCAATCTGTTTTCTTCTTCTTCTCTTTCCCTATCAGGCAGAAAACTTGTGTCTACATCTGGATTCTTTTTTATCTTTTTTATCACTGGTTTATCGTCATCGCTATCCATCTTTTTCTCGAATTTTACTTCTGGCTCTTCCTCACTGGACGCTTCCACATCATCCTCTTCTAGATTGAATGACAAAGCTTGTATCTGTTTCTTTTGTTTATTCTTTTCAGCTTGCTTTGCAGCAAGAGCTCTCTCCTTTTCTTGTTCTTTTTCACGTTCTTTTTGTGCGAGCTTCCTCTCTCTTTCCTTAACTATGTTCTCCTGTTTTGCTTTCATTTCGTTTAATGTGACCAAACCAATAGTAGACGTTTTTAGTTGCTGTTCAACGGCATTATAATGTGTCGCAAATTTATTCTCTATGTTATGAATCTTCAAGTCATCTTCTATCTTCTTTTTCCTTAATTCTATTTCTTGTTGAGCAATTTCTCTCTTCTTCATTAACTGCATTGCTCTGCCAGCTTCGCTGGCTGCTCCTTTATAGTGTGCCATGTTTTGTTTTTATTTGAAAACTTTCAGAAAAAATTAATTCTTCTTATTGTGGTCGGAATCTGAAAAAAAGATTCTGTTAAAATGGAATTTATACAAATGCAGTGTATTCATGTTGTTAATGTTGTTAACCATTATCGAAATTACGCTTTGAATTCAAACAATCATGATACAAGAATAATCCAAAAAGTATATTTGATGAAAGCTGGATACAGGAAATTAATAATACATAACATGCATGTTTATAAACACAAAGATGCATATACGCGTTCGCACGAGTATCAACAAAACCTACGTCACCTCAAATAAGGTTATGTAAAAATTTAGAATGAGCCATTTACTTACCGAGTTAAATTTATTTATTATTAATCTTATCCACTACACACAAAACCACGTATACAATGTAAAAAGAACTGAGTAATATCTATAAGATTGAAATTACAGTTCCAACTTTTCGCAGTGTTCTGCGCGATTATATTTCAGAGTCAGATGGAGTCAGTCCGTCCCAGGTACATATCTGCCATCTGGTGTTAAATATGTAGTACCCACATATGCACGCTTGCATTATGTACACTGTATGTACATACATAGCGAGAAGCGAGAATCTGTAAGTGTGTGTGACATTGTATGTGTGTACAATGTAGTAAATATGTACATTGTGTATATGAGCATGTCTGTCAGTGTTGGTACTGTCAGCACGGGAATGTATACAAAAAGTACATCTGGAAATGCAGCTACAACTTGCCATAGCATTGTGACAGAATCATATCGTGTTAAATTGAAGGAAGAATCGATTAAAAATGCCGGCGGTGATTGTAGGCCCGCCTCAGCGCAGTGAGCAGATGTGGCAGGCGTTAAAAACTCACATTACTAGAGAAAGACAACGGAAGAAACAAGGTAACCTAATTCGTGCATGAAATTCTGCTAAAGTCATTCTATTTACAAAACTACATTGTTTTCAGCTTCGTAACAAATACGCGTGAAAACCACTGCTTAAATTTTCTATTTTAATCTTCCGTAACGCCGTCCGACTTCAAAATCACGTATACGTGCATAATATGTAGTGTTCGCACAACTAATAGTCAGCATCTTTTTCTTTGCAAAAACATTACAACTGTTACATATATATGTAATACATATGCAGAACAAGAAGCAGACGCAGAGGAAGAACGATTAAGAAAAGAAAGGGAACGCCAGCAGAAGCAAGATGTAATGACTTTAGGTGAAACTAGGGAACAAATATCCACTCTCGAAAACGAGCTCTCCCAGTTGAAGGACGAAAAACATCAGTTGTTTTTACAATTGAAGAAAGTTCTAAACGAAGATGACAACAGAAGGAGGCAGCTAATCAAAGAAGCAAAGTATGCACTTAGTTTTTATGGAGAAGAACGTTCCTTGGCACATTGTAATTGATTGTTATTGTTTTGCAGTGTTTGTTCTGAAGTGTTAACAGCAGTGGGAGGTTATCCTGGAGCAGGTCCTAGGGTGGTTCATCCCCAAGTGTTCCTTCCATTACCACAAAGCAGTAGTCCTCTTTATAAGGTTACTGTTGGCACACCAACGCATACTTTACTGCCGAGTGTAAGTTCATATTATTTGCATATTTTCTTAAGTAACACGTTTCACATTATCATTTCTACAGGGACCTTTAAAGAGAACACACAGTCCATCGCCACCACCAACAGCCTCGCCATATCATGCTGGCTATGGATACAAACCAGCACCGTCGATTCCAAGTTATAATCCTGCACCCTCCAGTAAGTACAACCTTGTATTGCAATTTTATCTTTGCATTAAAAGATGTGTATTTACAAAAATAAGAGAGACACGGTATTAAACGTTGATATTTGTGCCTCTATAGAATCTGAGGAAGCTGCTAGGAGATCTGGCGATTCCCGAGCTGTTCTCTGGAACAGTGAGTGAATAAATCTTCTTTAATTCCCATGCTTTTTTTTTTAAAACTGTCAATAGAATCGTTTAAATTTTCTCGGTATTAACTTCCGTCTTTTCTCTTGTCTTTCAGAGAACAATCAGTACTCCGCCTCCAGTTTTTATTCGACGCCTACTGGTCAAAGCGTCTATAGCTATTCAGCACCTACCACGCAACCATCTCGAGAACCCGAGCCCGCTAAGTCGGTGTACCTATCTGGAAACAGAGGAACTCTTTCAACACATCAAACGGGTACGACATGATCCTGTATCTTATCAAAGTCGAGCCGCATAAGTTAACGAAACATTGAAATATGTTTGTTTTTGTAGCGTATGTAACAAGCTTGCATTCACTGGATCACAAAGGTGCCTACGCGGAGGATAAATTTTATTTGCGGCCGAGTAGCCATGTTACCGTTCATGGTGGAGCTATTCCAATTCAACAGCCACCACAGGTAGTTCTTACAATCGAAGTACACAGGGCTCGGAATTAACAAGCACGCGACATGAGGATCGCTAGGGCTACGCCTCCTGAGCCACACACACATGAAGCAACAGGCACACACGCCTGAGGTGCTCCGTGCCAAAGATGCGACCACGGGGAGCGAGACGGGAGTCAGGAGGCGTAGCCCTCGCGATCCTCATGTTGTGTGCTGGTTAATTCCGAGCCCTGACTTAAACAATACAGCATCCTCTTTTACACAGGGTGCGAAAACGGGAGGAATCACGTCTGGATATCCAGTGAGGGCACCACAACCGCCGCCTGCACCATATCCTCCACCTCCACCTGGAACTTATGTTAGTGCTTCTGGCGCTAACGTTCCAGGTCGATTGCTATACACCCAGCCTGGTGCGAGATATCTTCAAAGAGAAGTTTAGGGTATATTGTCATTTGCTTGCATCAAAATATCCCAACGCATCTGTATATTTGTCAGCACCATCATTGTAAAAAAGTTTTTATTTATATATTTCGTTCTCGTGTTGTAACTTTATACAAATACGACTATTAAACGGATGAACAGAGATTAACTATTTACGTTCTAAAATTGAAACAGAGAGGAAATATATTTGTACGTAAAAATAAATTCAATATAATTTCAGGATTCGCAGATCTTGTCAAGTGTGTAAACTAACACAATAACAATTAATAATACTTCCTGCGTTAATAAACATATTCCGTCGTTCGATCGTGATTAAGTAAAGCTCAATGCCTAGTTGTTTCTCTATCTCTCTATAAATGCTGGTGAACAAGTGACTACAAAGATCAACAATATCGTTCAGTACCACCCGGTACACTGTACAGCGAGAAGGATCCTTCATTCAGTTTACAACAGACTGGCGTTCACAGAGTTCATGGTCATGTGTATGCTCTTGTCTTTGCCAGCTATAGTGTTTCAAGTCGCTCTTCATCAGGGACGAGAATGGCTCCCGCAAATTCACCTGTTTGTAATACTCAGAAACGGTTGACGGATTCAGATAAACGTTTTGAATGTAGACCAGGTTATATTGTATTTTTGATGACAACGCTGTCGCACAGATGACACTCGGCCGAATAATTACAATCCAGTTAATAAACTTGTGCAATATTTCGTATCATACAGTGCGATCACGAATGTGCCAGTCTCCGGAACTGTGTCTAATGGATTTAAATAATCCAAATTTTTGTCAATAAACAATCTTATTCTATCGATTTCTTTCTTAACTCTGGAATTGCGGACTTTTACCCAAAATTGTCTAGGGCTCTTCGCCTGAAAATTAAAGCTGTCAGTTGAAATGTTTCACTTTATCAGTTGAAAATGAAATTTGTGTGGTAACTTCTTTTTATATCTACTATGTATTGGGTTGGCAACTAAGTAATTGCGGATTTCACTCATAGATGGCTTCAGTTGAATTTTTAGGTTTGCAGACGTAGTACAAATGTAAAACACATTTTGTTATTTGATAGTTGGCAATTCAGCTGTCAATCAGTAAAAAAAGTTTTTTGATCGGTTGCGTAGTTTTCGTTTGGCGTTCGTTGAAAAATGGAAAATCAGAAGGAACATTTTCGTCATCTTTTGCTGTTTTTTTTCCACAAAGGGAAAACCGCATCGCAAGCTCATAAGAAGATATGTGCTGTTTATGGTGACGGAGCCTTAAAAGAACGGCAGTGTCAAAATTGGTTTGCCAAATTTCGTTCTGGTGATTTTTCAGTCGAAGATAAAAAACGCTCTGGTCGTCCAGTTGAAGTTGATGACGCCATGATCAAAGCAATAATCGATTCGGAACCTCGCAGTACAACACGTGAGATTGCAAAGAAGCTTCATGTAACACATACATGCATTGAAAAACGCTTAAAACAACTTGGCTATGTTCAAAAACTCGGTACATGGGTTCCTGACGAACTGGAATGATAATGCAAGGCCACACACATCTTTGCCCACTCGGCAAAAATTATTGGAGCTTGGTTGGGATGTTTTGCCACATCCACCATATTTTTCCACATAACCATAACCTTGACATAACCTGACCTTGCACCATCTGATTACTTTTTGTTTCGATCTTTACAAAACTCCTTGAATGGTTAAAATTTCAATAATGATGATGATGTCAAATCGTACCTGATTCAGGTTTTTGCTAATAAAAACCATAAGTTTTATGAACGTGGGATTATGATGCTGCCTGAAAGTTGGCAAGAGGTCATTGATCGAAATGGGCAATACATTACAGAATAAAGTTATTTAGTTCCATGAAAAAATTGTCTTTGATTTCCTAAAAAAAATCCGCAATTACTTAGTTGCCAACCCAATACATATTACAGTACCATGGGAATACGAGACGATCGTAAAACCCGGTAATAGCGGCCCCAAACGGCTTTCGATATTGCAGACGTAAGTGAAGTACTGTGTTCATTTTAAGCTCTCTTTGCCCTTTCAGTAGCAATCTCCTGGTTCAAAATCGACATTTCCAGCGGCATAATACACTATGTAATTCTGAAAACTTCGTAAAAACGCTGCAATTTTCTTCGTGATATTATTATTACCATTACTATTACTATCTCTGTCAACTCATCTTTTAGAAATTGTATTTAAGAAAGACATGACCTTTGGTAATTGTCTTCGGCTAGATGGTCCCGGCAACACGTGTCTAGCGAACGATCCTTTTCCACTGAATATGTCCAGCGCATTAATTTTTTGTTTTCTTTAATAATTTATATATCTATTTAGAAATCATTTCTATATGTAACCAGTGTTCATGATAAAATCAGCATTCTTTCAAAAATACTGATCAATAATACGCTCTCGTGATTTCACTTCGGTAAGTATTATATGTACATGCCTGACATACCAGAGATAAGCAGATCTAGTCAGTATTATGTACTTACCGAAATGCGTACTTAGATATTATAGTACTCATTTATGCATTAATTCAACAATCGAAACAATCGAACGGTCTGTCGATTCCGGAAAAAAGCGGCGGGAAATTTGTATCTCCTAATCCTTACAATTCAATAAAATTTGATGAAACGATAAATGGTTTTTTGAAATTCTTATCTATTTTGATTTTATTATGTATTTTCATTTTATAAGTTTATCAGCGAAATCGATTTTTTGAAGATTGTAAATGGGGCTCTCCTCCTAAATGATACGCTACTGTAATACAATAGCGGTACTTTCTCGATTTATGCTGGAGGCTGGAGGACGAGAAATTCAACAGGTATTCTAAGCGCGCGATTGTTGCGTGTGTGATATATTCGAGAACCTTGTATTATTTGGATAATTTTTTTGCTCCCTTTTTTTTACCATCTGTATATTAATTTCCATTTAACATAGCGTAACTTATATATAAGATGAAGAACGCAGGTAGTAATTTAGAAAACGCGCACAAAATAAAAAATTCGTCTTCACATAAAAAGCCTTCCTATGAAGAAAAGGATCAAATGAATACGTACGTATAATCGTATTGTTATGCACTTACAAATTCGAAATACGCAACTACGATACTAACGAAACATTTTTAAATGTACTCTTCATAGCAATTGGTGGCTAGTTTTTGGAGTTCTTATAATACTCACAGCAGGGACAAGGTTCTATAAAGTAACGGAACCGCAGCATGTTTGGTCAGTATACCAAATATTTCAGTTTTACAGTTCACATTTGTATGTATATATTTATTTATGTTAATTTTTAGCTGGGATGAAACACACTTTGGTAAAATGGGAAGTTGGTATATAAACAGAACGTTCTTCTTCGATGTTCACCCACCCCTTGGAAAGGTAATTATTCCATCAATACAATTTTTGTGTGTATGTTAAGATTCTACATTATTAGTTTCCAGATGTTAATAGGATTATCTGGGTACTTGACCGGATATGATGGAACATTTGCTTTTGAGAAGCCAGGGGATAAATATGAGAATGTTAAATATGTTGGTATGAGACTTGTAAGTACGATTGAAGAGTAATCAGAATTGTAGCATTATGTTGACTTATAAGTATGAATTATAATTACAAGGTAATTCATTTATATTATAGTCAACTGCGACTAAATTAGATACGTTATATGTTTCAGTTTTGTACATTTCTAGGTGCAACTATAGTGCCTCTGTCATACTTAATTGTATGGGATTTGACAAAGTCTATTCAGGCAGCTGCATTTTCTGCATTATTTATTCTCTTTGGTATGCGTACTTCTTAAGTGTTTCCAATAATTAAATAGTAAATGATTTTTAATAATGAATATATTGCAGATATTGGCTTACTGACATTAAACCAATATATACTATTGGATCCTATACTATTATGTTTTGTGATGTGTGCAACATGGGGTATGGCTCGTATGGGATCCTTACGTGATGAGCCATTCACATGGAAATGGTGGGGATGGCTGACCTTTACAGGAATTTCGCTTGCATGCACGATTAGCGTAAAATTTGTTGGTCTGTTTGTTGTCCTTTTGGTGGGGCTTTACACAGCTTTCGAATTGTGGAGAGAATTAGGAGATCTTACGAAACCTATTGTAAGTTCCTCTGTATCTTTAATTGCTTTAGATTGATTTGCATATAACTACATCAGTATTTACACTTTACAGACTTATGTTGGCAAGCACTTGTTGGCACGATGCATTTGTCTCGTTCTGCTGCCTATAGTATTATATATGTTATTCTTCTACATTCATCTTTCTGTTTTAAATAAAAGGTAAGACAATCATTTCAAATATATGTTTGCTATTTATAAAAGTAACAAGATCTGAACGGTTTCAGTGGAAGTGGAGATGGATTCTACAGCTCAGAATTTCAGTCCCTATTAGAAGGAAATTCTTTATATAATGCAACAATGCCAAGGCAATTAGCTTACGGTGCAACTATCACCTTGAAGAATCACCGTACAGGAGGAGGATATTTGCACTCTCATTGGCACCTTTATCCAGAGGGTGTTGGAGCTAGACAACAACAAGTATTAATCTCATTTTTATACACTTCGACATCCCGCTTTCGAAGAATATTAACATCTAAAATTGATTCAGATCACTACATACTCGCACAAAGATGACAATAATTTGTGGTTAGTAAAGAGACTAGATATTGATGATATTCCAGACGAATCGATACTCGTTAAACACGGTGATCTCATACGATTAGAGCACGTCATCACACATCGTAATTTACATTCTCACAAAGAATACGCACCGCTGTCGAAGAAACACTATCAAGTTACAGGATATGGAGAGGCGAGTTGATCCTACTGCAATATATTAGATAACAAAATTAATGGTGATTTTATTTTGTAGAATGGTACTGGAGACGCCAACGATGTATGGAAAGTAATAATAGCGAATGGTAGAGACGGCGATGTGATTGAAACGGTAACGAGTAAATTGAAGTTTGTACACTATCTACACCACTGTGTTCTAACATGCAGCGGAAAAACGTTGCCGAAATGGTTAGTTGAATTTTAGAAAAGATATAAGAATACCAATTGTTTGAAAGATATGTTACAATTTTTGTGTGTGATCTAACAGGGCATACAGTCAGCAGGAGGTCTCCTGCAATCCAAATATGAGAGACAAGAATGCACTGTGGAACATTGAAGATAACAATTATGCAAAATGTAGGCATTCGCATATTAATCAGTGATAAACTACTGTTTGTTTAATCTCTTTCTTTTACACAGTGCCGAATGTTAGTTTCCAAGTTTACGCACCAGGATTTTTAAATAGATTCTTCGAATCGCATGCGGTGATGCTACAAGGAAACTCAGACTTGAAAGTGAAAGAGGGAGAAGTATCGTCGCGGCCATGGCAATGGCCCATTAATTACAGAGTAAGTCTCATTCTCTCACGTAGTAAGAATGTCGAAGATTATTTTAATTAATAATCTTTCCAGGGTCAATTCTTCTCGGGAAACAATCTAAGGATATATTTACTAGGAAATCCAGTCATATGGTGGAGCAACATAATATTTTTAATACTTTTCGTCGTTCTGTATATTCATGCTTGTGTACGAGAGAAACGTGGTTGCACGGATCAGCCCGCTATACTCATACAACGAAACAAAATCTTGTGTGCCGGGAAATGGTTGTTTCTAGGCTGGTTATTGCATTACGCACCGTTTTGGGCCATGAACAGAGTTCTATATTTTCATCATTATTTCCCTGCTTTATTATACAGCTCGATGCTGACTGGGACTACTCTGAACTACGTGACTGAAACTTTAAATATTCTGTTTCCAAACAGCATTGGCCGCGTGATTTATCATACGATATTAGCTGTCGTTATTTCGAGTACCGTGTATAGGTAAGTATTATGTTCTGATCATAAATAGAATAACAGGAAGATTACATGCATTTTTATTTCAGTTTTTACTTGTTTTCACCGTTAGCGTATGGTATGGTTGGTCCATCTGCACAAGACCCCGAAAGCCCAATGCATTCCTTAAGATGGATGGATACCTGGGAATTTTAACGGAGTTAGAAATAATTAGCAACGGTTTTATAAGTTAAGGAGCTTAATCAATCAAAGGCGAGGCCTCGTGTATCGCGTTGACAATTGGGTAATTATTTCGACCTTTTTAAACGAAATTTTCTGAGAACAAATATTTAAAGCTTTTTAATCGATACACGAGACTCGCTGTTAAATGATGTTCATCCAAATTACCAGAATTTGGGGAATATAAAAGACTTGTTTACGAGCACAAACTTTTTATATGTATATTTATAAATATAATATATTTGTTTAATGATAATTATTCTAGTTTTTAAGACATCGGCCTACTTAATATCGTTAGAAGTAAAACGATCTCTTTTTATGAAAAAAACCATCAAATGATTAGTTTTGAAGCTTTCAGGATCATTTATCACATATTCCAAAAATATATACTAATCATTTCATCGAAATATACGTGGTAGAAATGAATGCATATAAAACCGGGCTCCCATTTTCAGAAGAAACGGGCCTTTTGATAACGTCTTTTATTTGAACACTGTAATTCGGAGAGCGCGTTCGGAATCGAAATGCACATATTCCAGTCGAAACAGGAATTAGCCATTCGTAGGCCCGCGCGAGGCGGAGACTCTTTAAAAGGCTGCGAGCTGAGCGTGGTCGTCCGCTCAGCTGATCGACCCACGTGCTGGACTGCGCCTCGGTTGCGGCGCTCTGGGCTCGATTCAATATTAAGTGTCCAGTTGAAGAGAGGAAGTCTTGAATCACTGCTGGGTACACGGTGCCACAATCTTTCTCACTCTGCGTCCGTCGTACACGCTCGCAGACGACACGAGTGAATTAGTCACGACTGTGACGAGCGATCGCGCGCAGAGCGCATTCGCCTGGTCAATCGTCGCGCGAATATTCTTCTGTCCACGTAGAACACCGATCGATAAATACCTCCCGGGGATTTCTCAGTCTGCCGAGCAGCCACGAATGCGCTCGCTCTCACGTGAGATCGGGAATAGCTGTCAAACCGACCACGTGTTCCAACGAGTTCCCGGTGTACCGTGTTCGCGCGTGTATAGTGACAGTCGAAAATTAGCGTATACCCAGAGGACGGGGCCGTGGTGAATCGTTAAGTTGCAAGGGAAACATACTTGACACCGTTCACGCTGCGGATAAACGGCCAAATGCTCGATGCCATATCACGCAGGACTGTTAGTAACGAGGAAATTAACGTTCTATTACTCGCTCGAGTCAATAGTAAGTACACACCGTACCCTATTGTATGGCACGATCATTACACGCGAATTCGATACGTAAACTTCTTCTGAATAGCAGCTGCGATTAACGTCATCGCGGTCCACATAATAGACCCGGGGAACGGCGCGCCACGGCGGAGCGACGGGGAGGGGGATGATTGCAGATACGCATCAATTATTCTAAATGGGGTAAACAGAGGAACCGCGCTATACGTGGAAATATATAAGTTAGGCTATCCATTGTCGTGTTTGTCGAGGTCGTGAGTCTCATAATAGGCTTATCGGCAATTGGATTAGTGCGATAAACTGATTTCGATGATTTATTTCCTATATATCAGGCGAGTCAAATGTTATCTAAATGTTCGGTTTATTCGAATACTGTTTGTCAAAGATGTTGAAGCGCTTGGTACTCACTATGAATTTCAGCAATGACAACTTCGGTGGAACGAGAAATTGCGATGAAAAAAATATGAGGGAAACTTTTTAAAATTCCGTTTCATGAAACTGCAGTATGAAAAATAGTATTTGGAAAGGTAGATTTACGGAAAAGAATTGCAAATCAAATGTTATGTCAAGGCAATGTTGGACCCTGTTAGGTTAACATTCGCGATAATACGAAATAAATCTAAGAGTACCTCCGTGAACACGGTCAGATCGAATTCGACTAACGTCGACGAAAATATCCGGTTGACCAGTAGGGTTGGCAGCGGCCACATTTCTCCGCGGGAATATTCGATCGGTTGGAAAACTTGCTGAAAAATAGCGCGGAACACTTGTTGCCGTATCTATATTCAAGATAAGCTTGGACGGTTGAATTCGGCCTGTCTCAAGCTTCGAGAAGTTATCGCATCGACCCTTCTGAAACATAATCCCCGACCCGTTCCTGTGACAGTCACAGGCGTAAGTTAATGGAGCGTAACCACGTGCATCCGTGTGTCAGCACAAAGGCAAAGTTAACAGGGGGCACCATAAATCGCTACGTTAATCTTCAATTACCGACTGATATTCGAAACGGGTCGGTAATCGACAACCTACTCTTTCTGTAGACAATCAGTATGTATACATAAATAATTTACATTGAATATTTGTAAATATTTTGGTGCCTGTATCCTATTGCCCGCAGAAGGTTCAAATATTTTACCGCCATTTAGCGAAATTCGAATCTGCTCGTGAAACTTCTTGATACACGCTGATTGAAGGGCAATTGAGCTTTCAAAGTGGAGACCTGTTGATCGACGCTATATTGTTTGTTAACTAAGTTAGTCTAGATACTAGGTTCTACTGATTGTTGCTAATTGAAATTGACACAGTACCGTCAGATATTGTCGTTCGTTAGACCGTGTTCGATAACAGCCATTTTGAATGCGCTTAAATACATAGAAAGTCACTTTTACGACCGTTCGTTTAATTAATTATTAAGATAGGATAGGCTGCCCTACTATTTACAGAAAATCGATGCTTCGCGCATTATCGAATATCTCGACCGCCTGCTCAGAGATTACTAACTTATTTTAAATTCTCCTCGAGTGCTTCAAGCTGGAACTGTAAAAATTGAAATATTCGGAGAACATTTGTGCAACACTTGTCCTTATCAAGCGCTATCAGCGAACACCTTTTCCTTACTCATCGGTCTAGATAAATATTGTAACTATTGCTTGCCTTCATGCCTCGTGCTTGTTACCACAGCACGCTCAGAAAATCATGCAATCTGGGTCATTTTACAGTATCTGGGAATGGATTTTCTGTGTCTATTAGCCCAGTGCAGATGTTCCCAAGATAATAGCGAGATCGTGTAGGCAAAAATAGAGAATTTCCACGTCGAATGGAAACGCTTTCGGGTGCAAGAATGCGAATGATACAGCTCGGAGAGGCCGTGGTCTGATAAGCTATCGTTCTTCCAAACGCAGGAAGCGCGAATTAGCAGTGGAATCTGACCTACTTCGGCATGCAGATCGTTTGAATCTTGTTGCACGTCTGACACGGAACCCGCGCAGACAAGACGCGAAGATGTCGCTCCTCTTTCCTAATTTCCTGGCCGCGAATTACCACAAATTGGGATACTTCCTCATTGTCGTCGTCGTCGTCGTCGTCGTCTCCTCCATTTCCCTTATCTCGGGGCCAATTAAGTGTGAAAGAAGCATGCTACGGTGAATCATCAATCCTGATAATAGCTTTATAAAAAGATTGGTTCTCCTGAATAGAATACCTTAAGCCTTAAAAGAGCTAGGTCCATTCGAGTCCACCTGACAGAAAATATAAAAAACGTTTTAAACTTTTATTTTCTGTTTTCTAGATTCAAATTGAGAAATCATGTTTATTCATAGCAAATCCATTGAATAATTTGTCACTTTACCTAGCGGAAAACTAGCGAAAGGCTTCAAGTCCTAGGTTATTAATGACCGCTTGTTTCAAGGCCATATGAGTAATCGGTATCGCTGCAATACTGGTCTTTCTGTGCAGGATAGCAAAGCGGAAGGATTTCTCTAACGGACAAAAGAGGTACCTTGTTATGTGGCGGATCGCAAGAATTATAATATGCGATACATCGTGCTAGCCTTCTCATTGGCATGGATGCTTACGAAAGAACAAATACTATGTGGCAAACTGGAGCGAGTCGCGCAACGACTGAACGTCGTTCTCGACGATTATTACGCTTACCGTCACATCTCGATTATCCACTTCAACGTGCCGGACTGTACGGTCGCTGCAGCGTTCAGGTGAGCGCACCATTTCACCCAAAGGATCACCGACCTGTGCTTGCTCTAACACCTGACGCATTCCAGGTTCACTGTAGAAGAAGAGAAAACTGGAGGAATAGGTAGATGCTCGCCGAGGAACGTCTCGTTGTTTTTGAAGTCGGGCAGTTTACCTTTTGTGCGGCCCGACGGTTCGAAAATAGCCGCGAAACTGATGCAAAGGAGACGCCGATATTATGCTTTGAACATGGAGAGCAACGGCGACGAGTACGAGATTAGGATACACGCACCAGCGCCGGGTGATTGGTACGCCATCGCGTTTCGATCCTGGAGCGATCCTGACAATGGGAAGATCACTCAACAGGGTACAAATCGTCTTCACCAACTCAGAAAACCCTAAAAAGACGCGTCATTGAATTAAACAGCTCACCGTGAATAATAGTAGCCAATCTATCTGCAATCTACCTTTTACCTACACCTGTAGATCTTCGAAGCTGCTCTTTTGATGGTCTTTCACCAGGTGACTTCAAAATGTTCGATAATTATACTCGAAACGATTCTGGCTTCGTCTACCTCCTAAATCAATGAAACATTGTCAGGCATAATTTCATGATGGGAAATCCTAGATTTATGAATCTTCACGCTTTCGATATCTACCACGTTTTTAAAATGTCTTACCGCCCCCAGTGACGACAGACTATCGTTCATGTATTGATGCATCCGTTCCCGCAGGTCTGGGAGCCACCTGCGACACCATGCTGAACGCAGAATTGCTGCTGGAGTCGGCCTCCCTGGTGTCACTGATAGACTCGAAGCTGATGTACGAGGTGCACATGAACGAGAGCGCGAATTCTGCCATGATGCAGCTGTTGGTACCCGACAACTACGTCGAGTCCAGCCTCTCCTTAAAGTCTTCCTGCGGCGAAGAGTGTAGAGTGGCCGTTCACATCACCGCGGACGATCATCTGGCAGCCACCGTTGTTAACACCACCAACACCACTCTGCTTTTCAAGCCGTACTCGGACGTGTTCCACTACGTGACCCTTCGTCTACTCTCTGGAGACGCTTCGAACGTATCCCTGCAGCTGCTCGACGTCAGTCCGACCAACATTAGCCAGGTGAAATCGGTGGACCTGATGAGGAAGTCGCTGCCCGATTTCTTCCTCTTTGACTACGAGCATCTGCTGGCGAACGGCACCAAACCGTCGGCCTTCAATCTCTCCGCCGATGCCATGTCCGTTCTCAGCTTCGGAATCGGTCGGATCTATGATGTAGGGGGCACCTTGACCTTGGGCCTGAAGCTGGTAGAGAACGAGGAGAAAGAGAAACGAAACGTCGTCGTTGTGGCTTGCATTTCTTTAGGTAAGTGTACCTACCTGCTAATAGCCAGCCGGGTTCATTGGTTCCTGACTAGTCCTCATTTTCACAGGTTACTACTCGAACATCACCGCTGGCGGAGGATGCGCGCGGCTGGATAACATCACGGCGGCGGACCTCTACGTGAACTACACGGAGCCAGCCACCCTACACATTCCCTATCCTGAGCCAGGCACCTGGCACGTCAGCTTGAGGTCCTTCTGCGTGGAGAAAGATTGCCAGTGCGCGTCCACGTGTCTGAACGGCGACGCCTGCGAGGAGTGCGAATGCATGATCCCATGCAACGCCAAGGTAGAGAGTCGTATCTCTTCCCTGCCTTGCATCGAGGGTCGTTGCAATTCCCGCGGGAAGTGTATGCACTATATGAGCGGCGGCTTCGTGTTCGCGGCGTGTCACTGCGCAGGTGAGAAATTCGGCACTTTCTGGATAGGTTAGGATAACGTACCATGAATCTTCGACAGGTGCCTATAGAGGGTTCGACTGCGCCGACGACACGTACGTCCTCAGCAACAGCGACGTGATCATCAGAGTGCTGCTGTTAACCTGCAGTAATCTGGCGTTCGTAGCGTCGGTGTACGTGGCGGTGCGCAGGCAATACTTTACGGAAGCCATCGTCTACGCGGCTGTGATGTTCTTCTCGACGTTCTACCACGCTTGCGAGGCGGGAGAGGATGTCTACAGCGTGTGCATCATGAGGCTAGGTGTCCTTCAGTTCTGCGACTTCTTCAATGCTCTACTGTCTATCTGGGTGACCCTGGTGGCCATGGCCTCATTCGACCCGAAGCTCACTGCTTTCTGCCAGATTGCTGGGGCTGTTATCCTAGCAATGAGCGCCGAGATGGACCGGACGGCTCTCTGGGTATTTCTTTTGCCGGCTATCACCGGCTCGGCGCTTATCGGCCTTTCTTGGGGCTCCAGGTGCAAACGGAGGGGCACTGTCCGGTACCCTTCTCGACCTTACAGGTATAGTTTTCAAATTCAAGACTTCCCATATTGCAATACGATTATAGTCATTGCCAGAAGTACAAGTACTCTAACAATTGTAGTTTAGGAATACAATATCCCCTGTAGCAATCTTTGATCCCCCGAACACTGCTATGCGTCGCTGTTAATTTATTACTGAATATACTGTTTTGTTACAGAAGTATTTATTTTCCGGCTGGTCTCTTGCTGGTGTCCTTCGGCCTGGTGTGTTATGCATTTCTACAGACGCGACGTAATTACTACATCATTCACAGCCTGTGGCACGTGTGCGTCGCGATAGGGGTCGTTCTGCTCCTGCCGAAGCGGCAATACATGAAATAACGTTGCCAATCGTGGAAACGGGTAATCGCGGAAGCGTGTTTACGATTGTTGGTGCTGGAGAGCGATTGTACGTCGAATGTACGTTGTAGATACCAGAGATCTTATTCTTATAAAAATCGAATGACGTTTGTAGCTAGGGGGGTGTCGATTATTAAATGCACTTTGAGAACAATATGAATTTATCAGCGAAATTATTAGCTCGAGTCCTATACGATTACCGTTTTAGTGTATCAATTTTATTTATCGATAAAAGTAACAATAGTTATATCGTAATCAATTATCATACTTATAATTATATACTCATCATTATTTGCAATGCTTGGTGCTGTTTAGCTGGTAGTTAGGGTATAACGAGTTACTAAGATGACATAAAAGTATCATCGCAATTTATTCTCAGACACGGTATTTGTTTGCGACTCGACCTAATAATTATTCAGGGATTTAGTGCAGTGCTGTCTACGGTAGAGACCCCTGGGTTAAACGCGCCGGCGCTGGCTTTCCCTTCAAATGTCTTTTTGCCGAATCGGGCAAAAATACGATAACGAATTTCTCTGTAACTCTCGTACCGTGCTGCAATCCTGCGGGGATACTGTTTGTCTCCCATAGACAGCACTGATTTAGCGTGCGCCAGAACGCGGTAGATGAAAAACGTTCGGTACAGATCATCGCGATTAAGATATGTTCATCAGTAAGATATATAAAATGAAAGTAGGGCTCACTGAATATGCTTGTTGCGTTGCATTGCGTTTGCTGAGTTTATGAACGTTAACATGATTTTGTTGTTTAACAATCCTTTGGAAGTATCTCGCTAAGGACCAAAGAACTTCTAGGATACGTGTATAGAGAGTATTCACTATTTTTCCATATAACATCATGAAGCTTTACGATCGGATTATTGGTCGTTGATCGCTCAAGGTCTCTTGCGATTTCAGCGGCGAGTGTTGGTGATTTAGGAACACGTTGCTCGGTATTACGATATTTGTCTCACTTCCTCTAGGAATGAACACCTCGCACGTGGATTGTAGATCGCGAACGATCGATATATATTTCTATACGCTCTTAAAGATTGTTGTTTACGGCGCCTCTTACAATTATTAGAACGACGGCAGCTGTATTCAT
>CM052162.1:21444598-21463189 GCA_028455555.1 Augochlorella aurata | reverse complement strand
TTCTCCAATCAACTTATTACCAGTCGTCGTAAATCGCGCAACGAAATCATTCTATTGTACTATTGCGACAGAGACCTTCAATTTTGCTATTGGCCTTGGCCAGGGGCGGGAAGTTAGGCGAGTCGAACGCGTTGAACTCGGTGGCCGAGATCTTGCTCGTTCTGTTTCCCCGCATCAGCTTCGTCCCGAAGTAGACGCAGACTTCCGGTATGTTGTAATTCGCGGCTATAATTAGGGATGAGAGGAAGTTGTCTAGGCCGTCGCTTCTCGACTCGAAGATCGGCACCTGGGACCCGGTTAGGATCACTATCTTGCCGAGACTCTCGAGCATGAACGACAAGGCCGATGCTGTGTAGCTCAGAGTATCTGTTCCGTGGAGCACCACGAAGCCGTCGAAATGCTGGTAGGCTTGCTGAAATCAGAAGAGTGGTCTGTAAGCTCTTTCTTCACACGAAACAACGAAATCTGAGACTCGTTACTGCTGTCCCGAAATGGTACCTGAATGTTGTTGGCAATGGCAATCCAGCCGTCCATTGTCATGTTACTGGAATCGCAGAGCGGCGAGTACTCCAGCACGCTGTATATGACCCGCCTGCTGTCCTCCTTGGCCATTCTAAACAGTTACGAAGAGGACATGATAGTACATTGGAATCGCACCAGTTTTCCTAACTTCTCCATAAGTGTCTACTACTATTTGCCATATTTCTTTTCTTGTGAAAATATCGTGAACACTCCCTACTTTGTAAATTCAAGTTTAGAGAAACTTTCATTTAATTAGACTCTTCTGAAGTCGGTGGAACTAATAGTCGAAAAATAACAGTGCGACACTTACGGAAGTACCAACGGTCCCATCGGGCCGAATCGTTCTTCCGCATACTTCTTATCGTGCATGTTAGGATACCGCCGCAGATTCTTCACGAACGCGTTCGCTTTGGGCACTAGGACTGAAATGTGAACATGTTCTCAAAGCAACAAGAAACTAAATAAAAGCTCAGGATAAATAATCAGTGAGTAAATAAATAAATAAATATATAAAAAATAATAAAATAATAAATATAGAGATAATAACTATATAGATATAATAAATATATAGATAATAACTATAAAAAATAATAACTATAGAGACGAGAGAAATAAATAAATGTAGTTAAAGTCTCCAAGTAAGACACGTAGGTACCTCCATCATCGTTTCTAATCATGCCAATGGTTCCCCCAGTGTAAATGACCAAAACTCGGCCGACGCGGACGCTCTCGGAAGTAAGATGATCGGAAGCATGTTTCTCCAGCTGCTTAATGCCAGTGTCGCTGTTGATTGCCAGCTGAGACTCATCGGTCGCCATGCTTACTATTAAACTTCCTACAAGAATGATTTATTGTGCAACCTCTTTCGTCACACCCTGTCTGTTCGACGATCGAAGCACACGTTTGCTTTTCTAATACTACGCACATGTGTATACAGTCCGACCGATGACAGTCGTGAGTCAGTGATATTCAAGATAATACATACCAGAAGTGTTTCAATGTCAACAGTTAACTACCCTCAAGTTACAGAGTTAAAATTTTGCACAGATGAGTTTTTGTTGGTCAGCTATCGAACGGTATATGACTAATTGAAAAATCGCTAAGGGCAGTTTCGACCATCTTAATCGGCTAGGCCCTTTACGATATTAATTAATGCATATATGTACACTGAACTGTTTCAATAATATAAATAAATTTACCGAGATGGAGGCGTGATGCCAGTGCTCGCGGTGATAATTAAATGTAAATTGAAGATGGTAGAATAAAACATAACGATAGTTATATGTAACAATAACTCACTAACTGTTTTCTTGCTGTGCGACGGATTCGTGCACTCCAACAATAAGTCGAGACGTGAATGAATCAGTGGTATGTACTAAGAAGTATCGACGACATTACTATTATTCCGTGAATCGTTAGAGGCCAGTTGGGGTCAAGTGTTAGATTAGATTTCTTTAAGTATAGTTAACACCATGCGTGGTCGACGGAACTACTTTTTCAAGAGTAACTTAGAATAACTTTCCAACCCGTAGAGCCGATCGTCGATTTACTTTCGCGCACGGTGAAGTAATTTAGAGGTCATTCTAATGTGGCGGATGGGTAAACAAGCTACGAAACGTATTCGGTCGACTAGGCTACTTTCTTGATCATTATGAAATGCTTACATCCAACTGGGTGTTATTCCTACTTTTACCAGATACAGTTGCAGCAGTCGAAATTCCGATTTAATTTATTTCACTCAGAAAAAGTAATAAATGTCTATTTTTGAAGTATGTCGAACCAAAATGACTTCTCGAGCTTGGCTGGTGCCATTACAACGTCGCGTTCACGATTGTCATAACAACTGTTGCTTTATTTGTAGGACACGATCTCCGGGAAAGTTCAGCAGATCCCGCGCAATGTTATTGTTTGTGTAGTTAGCGAGCAACTATACGCATGTAAAGCTCATCGTATGTCTGGAGGACTTTCCGAGTCCTCGAACTTCCGTGTTAACCTTAAATAGAAATCGCAAAGTTGAAAAATTGCTGGGGGGAAAAATACGCTGAACTCTTGTTGTGGGCAATGTACCTTCGTTCTTTGAAACTCTCGTACTGCGTTATCACTAAGTCGTAGGTCACTAGAATGCAGGAGCCGCAAATAGTGGTCAACAAGTTCGTCAAAACGCCCTTGTAAAAGCCAGCTAGGCCGTCGGTTTCTATGATCCTAGTAACCTGATGGGAAAACAACTCGTCAACTATTCAATGTGTATACATAAGGATCGAATATCTTCAATCTCTTCACAGACCACTTGCCGGATTGTCTCATAGGCACGCGGACCCTGTCCGCTGCGAATCATTTTCTGTTTAGATATCGTATCCAAGGGGTAGCTAATTATCGTCGCCGTGACACTGGCCGATTGCGCAAACACCAGGGACATTAGCACCGGCGAGATTTGAATCTCTTGTTCCACGTACCATTGCTTGCCGTACGTGTACGCTCCGAAATAAATGGACCTAAGTTTCGTCAGAATTAATTTCATACATAAATCGTTCGATTCTCGTTCTCTCATGTCTGAATTAAGTTCTACATATTCCAGGCATAAGCGACGCTATTTGTTCCGGCGCTGATTCTCACTACAACCGGAAATCAAACCACAGATTTCAAAATGGCTGACTATGACCACCTGTACAAAAACATCCCACCAGCCGAGTACACCATTCCCTGATAAATGCCCTTGTAGCCGTCAATTTTGTAGACTTTCCGCCAGCAATCGTTCAAATTATTAAACTCCCTCTTAACCTTGTGACTGTCGCCGATGTCCACTGCTATTCGGGTAATGCAGAACGACAGCGGGTACAGAGTGACGCAGGAAGTGACGCCGACGCTTCCGCCCGCCAGAAACGATATCAGGTGGTGCATAAAGTTCGTCTTCGGTTGGATTATCTGCGTAACACTGTTCTTTACTTACAATAAACTCTACTCCGAATAGTTCAGATACGAAACTTTTCATTCGTGAAATGTGAAACCATGATCAGATTGCGGATCAACGTGCATCTCAGCGGTTAGCTACCGGATAACCAAAGTTATAACCTTGACAAAGTTCGACAACGTCTTAGAGAATAGAGGGTATCTTAGAATAAATGCTAGAGCAGCAGAAAAGTTCACAGGCCGATCATGATTGTCATATTTTCGGTGAATCTACGTACACGTTCGTAATAATCGTAGTACACGTTGTAGAAGGAAAAGTTAATCGCCTGGGCCGGAAAGTACCGGCAGATATTAAGAAAGTTACCGCGCCACAATGAGAAGAAACCTTGTTCTCGAGGTATTCTAACCATCGCGTCAATGAAACCTTTATAGGCGGACCTCTCCGAAGCTACGATCTGGCGACTGCTCGCCTGAGTTTGTAGAATTAATTTGATCCTCTCTAACGGTGCGGTCATCGTCTTGAATATGATCGACAGAACGCCGGAAACCAAGAAGGAAACACCGAAATTTGGTGGCAGGCTTATCTGAACGCATTGTCCGTCCAATATAGGATTGATCGCGAAATCGTCATCGATCCTTTTTCTCGCCTTCATTCTCTACGCTATAATCTCGAAGAGATCTTCCGGTTTTCGTCCCTGTCCAAACGAAACTTCATTTATGCTGATTGAATCAGAGTTAAAGGTTAACTATTCGATTGTTCGATAACATTTCGAATTCAAAACCACGTTCAGTTCGAACGTAGGATCATCGACGAAATTATTGGCGCATATCGATAATATCGAAACGTTATCTTTATCGCGACAGAGAAGAAGTTTGTCGCTCCTGATGCACACCATTCCTGTTTATAATGTCATCGAGACGAATGTACGATAAGCGATCGAATGTAATTAAATGTAGCATCGTAGCACAGCAGAGCACAGCCGATGGATAGACGACTGACGCGTGCGTTTGTCAGGCAGTCATGACCGAAAACAGTATAAGAGAGAGGCTCAACACTTATAGACGTCGGAGACGTATGAACGAAATGACAGAGTCTTTTAAAAATGCTATACAAACTGTTTTACCGTGGAGCCAAAACTCTACCGCCAAAGATCCGCTCCTGTCACCGCCGCCGGAGAATGTGGAGGTAAGGTTATGTCGCTTGTACGGTACCATATCCTGAAGTAGGCGTTCGATGCGCGTATACCTACCCAGCTGTTTCGAATGTTACCGTACAAATGAAGGTTTTCCCATATAAACGTTTATTGCGAAATGTACAGAAACGATTGATGTGACCAGTGACAACACTAAGAATTCAAAGTTTACAGGATCTTCAGGATGCGGAAAGCAGTTGTTCGGACGATAGCCTAGACCAGCCTCAGAGTACATTGCTGAGGAAAGCAATGTATCTACTCTGCTTCCTTTTATGGGCAGTCTTATATACAATTGCAATCGAAATTCAGTTCGGAACTATATATTTCATTGTTTCCATATTGATATTTATTTGGATAAATACTCACTCAAGGCCGAGAAAGCCAGGTGAACTCAGCCCATATTCGGTTTTCAATCCGCAATGTAAAGCGATCGATGGAACTCTCAATGCAGAACAGTTTGAAAGAGAAATACGGTACGGCCCAGGAAGCGTGCATTAGCTTTCCTATAGGCCTTGCTTATCACAGGCGACATCTTTTTATATATATATCTTGCGTACTTTTATATACATGTCTGTGCAATGTACTGTAATATATGAATAGGGACAATAGGGATTCTTAAATGTAAAATTAGTTTACAAAACAGAAAGAAAAGAATTTTATACCTAAACTCTGTTCACTTTTGCATTTGTTCTATCTATTTTGTAATAACTGAATTGCAGCTTCGTAACATTCTACCATCTCGTTAAGATACTTTAAGCTTATGTTAGAAGTATCGTGATTTAGACTAAGAAATTCTGCCCAATTAGTTTTAGACTGAGACTTTTTATCAAGGCAGAGAAGGGCTCTATCAAAGTCCATCATCAGATCATTTAATATTCTTGTATCAAGCGTACTGCAACATAAAAGGAGGATAGATTCATTGTGATCTTGCAGTATTAATATTTACAGATATAGTAGCTTTATATAAACTACAAGAGTTACATACTTCGTTCTATCAACCGTGTCAATTCTTCCATTTAAAGTTTCAACATTATTTAACAACTTGACCGAAGTTTCCTGTATTTTTTCTAAAAAAAAATATACAAGTTTATTGAACATTCAGCCTATACTGATGTTTTCTGAACATTCCAATACCTTTGGCTTCTAGAAATTCTGTGCTATTTATAGATTTCAATGCTTTAGAGATGGTTTCGTTGAAATAACTTGGATCCCATTTCATGACTAAACATTCAGACAATCTCCATAGAGTTTGGCTAAGGATCTGTGCTAACATTACTTTACACGACTCATTCTTATCGTCATCCTTGAACGTAAAATCACTGTTCTGTCATTACACAGAAATAATATAAAACGAAACAAAATTACTAATTGCAATATATCTACTTGTCGGTGTTACATACCGTAAATGATAATATTGCATGAGGTACGTCTAAAGCTAAATGGGAAATTGTGGAGTTATAATACATACTATCTAAAGCTACATATTCATCGCTGTAAGGGTATAAATCCCTTATATGTTTAGCAGCATCTAGGACAACAGATTGCACTACATCTGTCCCTGACACAATCAAAGGACCTCTACCTACAACCAAATTACAGTTACCAAGTCGTTCTAATAGGATAAATTAATGTGAATCAAACCTTGCGACTCTTGATGGTGAATTACAATGTAAGCAAGAACTCTGTGCCTTGTAAATCTGAACAGAGCTTCAGGACATGGGTCCTCGGGCCCATAGAATAGACAAAAGATAATCGATCTGCGTGGTTTCCAGTCATGTCGTCTTCGAACGTTGTTAAAAATTTTTGCTAGTTTTAAAGCAACGCCTACTCCTTGCTCGCTCGCCGACAGAACTACAAACCTGTCTAAACATTAAATGCAAGATGAAACATAATCCTTTAGAAACTAACGACCAAAGTGTAGAATTTCAATCACCAGGTTCTCTCGATCCCTGAACAGACGCAACGATATACGATTCATGCTCGATCACTCTACCAACAAACGACAAATTCGACAGGATCCCATTTGCTCGATGTAGATCATCCTCCAACGAATCGAAAGATTTCCAGGTCCTATTTAAAAAATTCAAACAATTGAAAGTAGCTCGCAATGTTCGAATCAGAGTCGGACCAGTTCCGGCCAGTTTCTTAGAAGAGACATCTATATTACGCTCACAGTTACTAAGAAACGTTGTTACTGTGCGCATATTTTAGACGTCTGCTTACAAAATAAAAATATATCAATCAATTGGCATTCAACTCTGATTGGACGAAAAAGAAATAGGGACAAACGTACACTTTGAAATCATCATCGAGCGGCGCCGTTTCCAGCAGTTCGAGCATCAAACGCTGAATGTGCTTGCTGCTGTCCAAACCGTTTCCCGCTAATTCGAGGTGTTTCTTTTCGGCGCGAAATTCGAAGGCCCTCTGCATAGAGAAACGACCGAGCAGAAAGCCGCACAGAAGACACAGGAAACCGACAGAGAAGAGGAACGAGAAGCACATACGTTTCGTCACGAACTCGCTCGATTCGTTGAGTCCGCGAGCCATTTGAAAGCTGAGGACCCGTTGCATGACTGACGCTAACTTCGAAGGGACAGTCCTTGCTCTGATTACTTCAATATTATAAAGATTTAATCTGCTGAGAGCCGAACCGTTACATTTGTGATACGTATACGGGCGTTTTTTATATGTGCGTAGTAGCAGTGTACTGGATGCACCACTCTTAATAATCGATGAAGCTCATTTCCTTCCGAGACACTAAAATCATTGAAAAAGTGCGAAGATGCGACGTCAACCGATAACGATGATCACGCGAACTTATCGGATAATTACTGACCACTCTCGGAACACTTTGTTCGATTAACGATTAGCGTTTTCACGATCAAGGACAATGTTTACGGAACACGCAAACCCTTATAGTACTGTGCTCGGACGGGATCCTTTCAGCGAACTCTTGACTTCTCGGACGAAAGCTGCCATGACTGTTCTTCAAGTTGTCTTCGGTAAGCTACTTGCTTGAAAACTGCGTGGGACAAGACTGATATATTTGTCAGTCCGTCTTGTTGCCATCGGCCTTCCACCACCCTTCGAACTCGCAACGTAACGATCATGTTTACAGAGAGAAAAAACCTGGAAAATCGATTTCTTGTCTAAATGGCTTTACACCGAGACCATTGATCTACCATGCACATACGTACGCTGCATTTTCCCTCGCAGATCGAATTTATCATCCTTGAAACTTACATGGAATAAATTATTAGATAAATGCGAACCAGCGCTGGGGAAAAATATGTAGATTTTTGAAATAGTAAATGGACTATAAATATTTTTATCTTCTCGTGTAACACAAAATGGTAAATCATTTTTTTTTTACTTACATATAAATATTACGTAGTCAAATGTATTTGAAAATGCTATTTCTATACGTAATTACTGTCACAAGAGAAGTTTATTTGCTAAATTCTGTATTACATGAAAAGATATAAATTAGTTTAAAAATTTATTCTTCCCCAGCCCTGATATGAACTAACAAAAAAAAAATGAAGATAATGGAATATATTAAAAATAAATAAATTTGATAATGATTCAGTATTTGACGAATGTTGATTGTTAAATATGAAAATAATTTTATACTGAAATGTACATTATTTTTTCAAATAAAGATTGTACGCAGTCAATTCTGGTTTCCGGTGAACGTTCAATTGACTGAAAGGAATGTACATATAACTCTGATGTTACTGATCCAGATTGTTGGCGTCCGCGTCACACCGTTAGCGTCCTCAGGGTAATTCGATAAGGAGGAAATAAAAAGATGACTGTCACACAAACGATATTTTAAATCGTAACACCATCGTCGCTGCGTCAGCGTCAAGCAACTTATTTCGGGTAATAATACGGTGACGATGTTTCGCTTATAAATAGTTTTCGATGTATTACGTGCACGTGCAAGGTTGTCTCGGCTACAGACGTGCTCTCCCGATCTCGAAATACGCGAAAATCGCTTATCCGGACCCGATGTACGTAGCCGTGTCTCTTTTCAGGAAATAAAAGGGGACCCAGAAACATTTTCGTAAAAAGTACACGCGCCCGTTCGCCATCCGCGGTAACCTGTTCATTTTCAAGAGCAGAAATTCCTCGATAGCGATATTTCTGCTCTATGGAAACGGAAATTCTAATAGGCTATTCGCGGACTCGTTATTGTTAGAGCGAATAGTAAAAGCAAACGCTTGCAAAGCAGCGAAATGAATTACCGGCACAGCTCTCGGAAGGGAACAAAGCCTATGGATTTAAACGGACGTAGTAAAAATAAATTTCTAAATGAACGATTTCCCCTTCTGCGATAAACGCCGCGTCGGTTTACGTTGCCGTAGCGCCCATAAAAGTACATACATAGATACGTATGCACATTTTTCCCCTAATGCGATCTTTTTTTCAATACGATGCATACGGATAATTTCATAAAAATAATCAGACAGAAATATTTCGAAACGAATACAAGATTAATTAATTAATTGATTTTCGTAATGATCAAAGATCCCGCTATTGGGTGGCTTCCGGGAGTCGCTTTTGAAAAAGGACAGGGAGTCGCTTTTGAAAAAGGACAGGTCAACATTACGAAACCAGCATCACGTAAACGTCAACACGTGGTTTTCTTCGCGCGACCAAGGTGCACGTGCCACACAAGTATATGCACGTAAATACTGTTTCTCGTCTGATTCTACGAATTTTGACGCTGTGTGTTAATTACGATCTTAACTATTATTTCATTTTTATTCCAGATATCGATTTAGATCATATAAACGTGACGATGGATAAGATAGTAACGTGTCCTTATGATCGAACTCATCGAATGTCCACTAGCAAGTTACCGTATCATCTTCTTGGTTGTAAACAAAGTAATCCATCAAGTGCAAAAGTTTGTTGTCCCTTCGACGCCTTTCATATTATTGATGAGGCCTATTTGGAGGTATTAAACACAAATATTTATTTACGCTATATCGATCGAATTGACTGTGATTTACGGACACTTCTTTCACACGGAAATTGAATACCTAGTTTTATCTACTAGATTATTAGACAGAAATGTAATGGGGGGAGGGGGTTATAGTATGGTAAATTAAAGTTTCTAAATATCACTTTATATTATTTCTTTATATGGATGCATGAGGGGTTCTACTGTAACTGTGTGGAATATATTATAGGGAAGAAACTGTGAAAATGAAAAAGAATTAAATTTTAGGAACACATTAAAAACTGTGCAAGCAGTGAAAATGTGAGAACACATTTGTACAGTTTCGAATCGCCAAAACAGTTGGGCACAGTGCCCTTAGAAGCAGCTGCGAAGCTAACAGTGCCTGTAATGGAAGATTGGGAAGAGGTTTGGTAGATATTTAATATTCAGTTGCAACAAATATGTATGTTTTAGTAATGTGATTTAATATTTAGGAAGACATAGAAACATATGATCCTTGGAAGTATACTGAAAGAAAAGACATAATACGTTGTCAATCAGGAGGTTCAAGATCGCAAAGAAAACATTTTAAATTAGCTGAACGCAATAGGCTAATCTTGATTAAGGAAACCAATGTATTCAGAACGCATCAGACAACTTGTATTGTAAGCGTTCTTGTTTGTCAATAATGTAATAAAGTAACGAGTCCTATTAACATAAGTTTTTCTTTTTAGAGACGTAATCCATTGAAAGAATATTCCAATGTCTCAGAACTGGTTAGGAATTTGAGGAGAATGTCTCTCTTAGATTTTGATGTTTTATTGAAAAGTGCTGATTTAAGTAACTTACATATTAGTAATAATAACAAGTTCAAGGAATACAAATACGTGTCAGAGGTTGCAGAAGAGGTAATTAATATTATATGACATTATCAAAAAGTAATTATTTTAAAATAATATAATAATAAATTTGATAGATTCTGACCCAGAAGATTAAAGCATTGGTATTGCACTGTATCAAAGACTAAGTTTCTTAAGAGCATAAGAAACAAAAACTACAGGGTATTATGATAGTATTACAAACTGACTGTTATATAAAAATATGGTACGGATGTTCGCTATTTTTTATGTTTTTATATATTGTATAAAATACAATTTCCACTGTTGACAGTGTTTGATGTCTCAGTATTAATAAGATTTAAAGTTTTATATGAAATTATTGATTTAATAAAAGAATCAATAAATCAATTTACTGTTTCTATTTGTGAATGATCCCATTATTTAAAGTACAATAATATTACCGAAAATGTGAAGTAAATATTACGTTTTTTTGGGTAGGACAAGGGATTGAAGTTGTACGAAGCAACGTATTGATACAACACTCTCATTGTTTCTCCATCTATAATTCTGACCAATGTTTATAATACAAAAATCACATAACAAATAGAATGCACGCATCTTATTTTCTAGATTTACTAGAAAACCACTTTCCTTCATGTTTATAAACACGAATGAGTAGTCGGTGACTTTCAGTATTATGAGGAGAAAAGGAAATTTCATTCTATGATATACAGTGCGAGCTTGTTATCGCAACGGCCAGTCGTCGCGTCTGCTGATTTTTCCAACGCGTTTCAGTTACTTCCTAAGAGTTCCTCCAGCAGCCAAGAGGATGCCTCTTTGTGGTGCAGTTTTATATGGTTCCTCAGATATCTTTTCTGTCCGAATTTCATGCCGCATTTGCAGTCGAATGGTTTCTCTTCGTTGTGTATCGCGCGGTGTCGTACGACCTCTCCTTTAACGGAAAACGTTTTACCGCAGATCTCGCAGGCAAACGCTTTGATGCCGGTATGCGTGGTCTCGTGATGGGTCAGCCTCTGTTTGCTCCGGAAATATTTCCCGCAATAGGAACACTTGTGAGGTTTGTAATCGGTGTGCACGCGATTGTGAATGTAGATGGAGTTCAGAGTCCGGAACATTTTGGGACAGTGTTCGCAGGCGTACGGTCGTTCGCCAGTGTGAATTCTTCGATGGTCGTCCTTAGCCCCCTTATTCGCGAACGCACGTCCGCAGATGTCGCAGGCGTACTTCTTCAGTCCCTCGTGAACGTCTCTAACGTGCCTGGCCAGGTCTTGTTCGATGCGATAGGATTTTCCACACTGGTCGCACTTGCAAGGTCGTTTATCGGAATGCACTCGGATATGGCGCAGGAAGCCCCGTTTTGTAAATATCACCTTGCTGCACGTGTTACATTTGTAAGACATACGGTCGTTGATTATCTGCTTCGCGCTGTTCACTAGCTCGGTCTCATCGGGGTGCTGGATCCGGTTCGCGTCGGAATGTCTGTTAATGTGCTTCTTCAGATCGGACTTCTTCGCGAAGGTCCTTTCGCACAGGTTGCAGGTGAAACACACCGACTCCTCTACGACCGCAGGTTCCAGGTGGCGCAGTTCATTCTTTGCAAGGTCCGTTGGGTCCAATAGTCCGTCCTCGTTGCCACCGTGCATCAGCATGTGCTCGTCGAAGTCTTTCTCTCGACCGTGATACATCAGCTCGCAGTACTGACAGTAATGCATTTCGGTCTGATGCTCCGCGTTCATGTGCTCTACGAAGTACTTCATGTTCGCGAAGACGACGTCGCACTGCGTGCACTGGACATACTCAATCTCCTCGGCGTTCGTACTTTCGTTTTTCATGGTCGGTAATCGTGTAACGTCTTCGGGTTGGTTCTTCCACCTGCAAAACAAACATAGTCCGACATCATTCCAGCGAAACCGAAGCTCTGTGGTAGTTCCTCGCATGGTTCTTCAAGTAACGCTCCTGGCCGAATCTCGCATCGCACACGGGACAAACGTACGGTTTTCCGCGGCTCTCGTGGACACGTCTATGACGGCTGACACAGCCTTTGCTTAGAAATCGTTCGCCGCAGACCTCGCAAGCGTATGGCCTTTGACCAGCATGGCCATGAACATGCTTATCTAACTCTTGCTTTCTCGAGAAGCACCGGTCGCACGAAGAACATCGGTAACGGCGCAGTTTCGAATGGAACAGTCGGTGAACGTGCAGAGATGCCTTTTGCTTAAACGATTTCCCACAGGTTTCGCAAACATGCGGTCTCTCTCCGGTATGGGTACGTCTATGCTCATCTCTAGAGACTCGCGAAGCCAGGCAACGGCCGCATATATCACAGGCGAATCGTTTAATTTCCGCGTGTACATCTCGCAAGTGTCTGTTCAAACCGGACGCAGAAGGGAAGCATTTCCCGCAGACCTGACACGCATAGGGCTTTGCCCCGGTATGAGTGTTTCGATGGGTGAGCAAGTTGTACGCCGTGGACAGCGTTTTCCCGCAATCGTTACACCGGTAACATGTAACCCCGTCCTTGTCAATTCTCGAGCGCGCCAACTCGTCCCGTTCTTCGACCGTTCGTCTTTTTCGACTCAATGGATTCTCTTTCCGTTCACGGGTCTGACCTCTGCGAACAGCTCTACCGTTATCGACTGTCTGTACACTGATCTTCGGACCGGTGTTCGAAACCATTCGCGGTCGTAACTCGACCGGCTGATTTCTACACCTGAAAATAGATTTGTCCCTGTTACTTCACAGCAGAGCTGGGCATTAGCATCCGCTAATGTATTCCATTTATGCTTACAATTTAACAAACATATTGTAATAGAAGAATACGCGCGTTTAGACTAGAATCATCCGATTGAAATGTTTTAATCGTTAAATGCAACCTAATCGCAGCTGTTAATCAAATTGCTTTGATTGTGATGGTTAAATCTAGTAAAGTATTGCCCAACTCTGCCCGGCGGTCACTGTGAATCAGCTTAAGCCATGATTGATTTTCTTATGATTAACTAAATAGCGTTTCTGTCGGAAAGAGAGGTCGCACTCGGAGCACTGCCACGGTTTCTCGTCGAAGTGTATCAGTCGGTGTCGCTTGAGCTCGTACTTGATGCGGAACCGGCGTCCGCAAATGTCGCAGGCGTGCGGTTTTTCGCCCGTATGTTTCGTTATATGTACTACAAGCGGCGGCCTCGTGCGGAAGCTCTGTTCGCAATAGTGGCATTTGAAAGGAAACACGTCCGTGTGCGTTCGATTGTGCACGAACAGGGAAGCCTTCTGTTTGAACGATTTGCCGCAGACGTTGCAGACGTACGGCCGTTCGCCGGTGTGTATACGTCTATGGTCCTCCGCGTTGCGTTTCGTGGTGAACATCCGGCCGCAGATGTCGCACGGAAAGTTCTTTATCCCTGCGTGAGTGTCCTTCAGGTGCCTGGCCAGGCCTTGGTTCACTCTGAACTGTTTACCGCACAGGTGGCATGTGTAGGACCGCTCACCGGTGTGTATGCGTACGTGCCAGAAGAATGTGTAGGGCGAGTACAGATTCTTCCCGCACTCGTCGCAATGATAGTATACTTTTCCGTCGACCTCCATCTTGGCGCGCGTCACTAACTCTTTGTCAACGCATCTTAGCTTTCGATCTTTCTTTCCGATGAACTCCGAATGCGACTCGATCAAGTGCACTTCTAGCAGTTTCTTCTTTTTGGAGACGTAATCGCAGTACATGCACGGGTGCGTTTCGTACCGCTTTCTCTTGCACTTTTTGTACAATTTCCAGTTATCTCTGTCGTCACTGATCTCGACATCGTTCTCATCGGAGTCCTTTGACATGCTTTCATGGTCTTTCTCAAAGCTGGTCGTACATTTGATCGCGTGTCGCGCCAAGTGGTACTCTCTTTTGAAGCTTCTCTGACACGCCACGCAAGTGTGCAGACCATTGTCTCTGTCTTTGGAAAGAAGCGCAGGTGTTGCATCAGGTACGTCCGAACTGTTGGAATTGGTGGACGAGTCTGTGTTCTCCTCTTTGCTAGTTCTTCTTGTCAGACGTCCGGCGACCGTTTTGTTAGGTCTTTGGGGAGCTGTATATTTGTTAGTGGTCTGAATTATATTATTCGAGCGCGTCGCTGTCATATGCCATGAGCAGTATGCCACGAGGGATTTCTTCCGAGGTAGACCAAACCTGGAAAAATAATAAATTTACCAGATTTGATTATTGGATCGCTCGACACGATTGTGGTCGGGTCTATATCTGTGTAGAATATTTTAAGACTCATTTTTGTTTAGCATGCTCGCAATGTTTCAACGTGTCTGCTTTTAACGTGATTATTCAGATATCGTTTCTGTCGGAAAGCGAGGCCGCATTTCACACAAACGAACGGCTTGTTTTCGGAGTGGATCAGCTTGTGCCTAACGAGTTCCGATTTCACCCGGAACCGTTTCGAACAGATATCGCAACCGTAATTCTTCTCACCGGTATGAGTGGTTACATGGGCCAGCATCTCCTGCCTCCTACGGAACTTTTTGTTGCAATAGGAACACGGATGCGGAAACTCATTCGTATGTAGTTTACTGTGTATGTACAGGGATGCTTTCGACTTGAAGCTCTTGCCGCACGAGTCGCAAATGTAGGGCCTCTCTCCTGTGTGTGTTCTGCGATGATCCTCTTTGGTGGCCTTCGATGCAAACGATTTCCCGCAGATGTCGCAGGTAAAATTTTTCAGTTTCTCGTGCACGTCCTTCAAGTGTCTGGACAGACCACCTGAATCACGAAATTGCTTCCCACAGATCTGACAAGTGAACGGCCTCTCGTTCCTGTGGATCCTCATGTGTCTCAGATACGAGTCCTTCAGTTTGAAGCATTTGCTGCACTCGTCGCATTGATAAGACTCCTGAACCTCGACGATAATTTTCTGTTTGATATGCTCGCACGGTTCTCCAGAGTGTCGAACGTCGCCAGGACATATCTTGCATTTCCCTCTCGTCCTCCTTTGCGTGTTTCTCTCATTCTGAGCGGTCAGCCTGCTCTCGTCTTCTAATTTCACTTTCTCTAAACTGTTCGAGTCGTATAGCCGGGACACTTCCTCCTTCACGTCGATATCATTATTTTGCAGTTGCTCAGTGATAGCAGACTGATCGAGCGGCGAGTTCACGACGCTGATCCACACCGAATGGCCATCCCCGCTGCTGTCTACAGGCTTTCTTTCTCGCAACTGGTACTTTATTTTGTTTGGCTTCCGAAATACATTCTGCATGTCTAAGAACACCTTAAATGGTGTCCGCATACTACTGGACCTGCAAAACAGTCAGAACTTGACTCCAGACTTTGCAGCTGTGGCGTGACAACAATGCAGAAGATTTTGTTCTTGTTTTTCAACCCACCATACAGAGTATCGCTTTTTTTTTCTCTGTCTTGTTCCGTATTTCGAACAGGTATAATCGTCCATACGTCGAATATGGACAATCAACGTCTAAAGAGTTTCTTTGAGAGTGTTTGGCTCTCGAAAGCTTGTTTCTATGTGTACTATTAGCCGCGGAAACATTTGTACGTCTATCGGTTTAAGGCACATTTTCTGCACGTTCGGTTGCGCGTATTTTATTGCTCCAATGTATTATCGGTTTTCTGTGTTTTCGTAAAATAAAGAGTGTTATTACCTGTTCATATCATTATCAGCCACTTCCTCACAATCTTCATCCTTTATGGTTTCCTGCTCTTGATGCTATAAGCAAACACTTTATTACACTATTGCGGTGACCAATATGTTTAATTGAATTCGCACAACATAATATCGACCTAAAATATTGTTGTCACACCTACCAGAGATTCTGTTATGTTAGAAGTACTTGTATCTATCGATACTTCCAGACCTTCCGTGCTCTGAAAAATTATCAGGAACAGTTAAAAACAAATAATTTTTATTACAAATATTTTAAGTAAGTGATCAGATTTGTTTGCAAGTGTATACCTGTTTCACCTGTAGAGATTCCTGCATCGTCAACAACCTTCTCTCTGCTGTTAAGCATCCTTCCAAAAGTTCATGCCATGCTAATATGGTAGCAGCACAATGATAACACAATTGCAATGGAAGCACATCTGTTTCAGATATCTATAACAAAGCATCAATGAATTTAGAATAATGTTTCATATCATAGTTTACGTTGAACAGAACTAATTACAAATTGATTAAAGCACATACATGTATAGGTAAATATTTATGTATTTTACTGCACAAGTCGTGCTGCAAACCTTCTCCTTCAAATATTGGAATCAGATGATCATTGGTATTGGCGCACACTCTGCACAAATTGGACCATGAAATATGTTCTCCATTATCAGTTATAGCCATTTCTTCGTTGCAGACTTCTATTACGTTTTGCTGTTCACCTTCCACGTCCGTGACAACAAAAAAACCCTCCTCCTTGCTATCGATCTCCGTATGTACATCTTCCGTTACCATGTTTTTTACAGTTTGCATCAAAATCGAATCTTCTTCGCAGGATTCTAACACAACGGCACTTTCAGATTCCATTGTGTCTGTAACGTTAAAGCTTGTTTAGAAAGTATCGGGTGGATTGTATCATACAACTGTAAAATCATACTCACCGAATGAAATAATGCCGAATATCGTGGTAAACGTTTCCGTAGTAAAAATATAACCGAAATAATCTTGGACACTGCGCGCGTATATCTGTCGGGTCACTCACAATTACATTTCTCTTTCGTCAGTATCGCATTTTCGCCTGAATCTTATAAAACACTGTGTCACCTCGAATTCCGATCATTCGGCGCGATATTTCTTCGAAATACGAATCGCCATTTTCGTGCGTGTTTCCTTATGAATCATTCCGTCCCAAAGCAAATCCTGTTCCTCCGCGACCTTTCAGAATGTTCGGCAGTTGTCATAAATATTTACAAACGTTAAGCAGTTCCGATATCATTTTCGGGTTGTCTCGCTCCGTTATATAACCAAACAAACAGAAAACGATACGTCGTTGTACATATACAATGTACGGTCTTCATTTATGGTTAAACGAATTTCGGTCGAACGTTTGCCTTTAGAATATCCCAAAGTCTCTTGAACCTTGAAGCTTACAAATCATTGACGACAACGCGGCGACGCCAATATCTGCTACTTCAAGAGAATGAATCTATTGTAGGAGGATCGAAGGAGTGGGGAGTATCGACAGCGCCATCGAGATTATCGATTGTAACTGACTATCGAATATCCATCGATTGCTCTCAATAGCCAAGAGTTACTAGACAAAATGGCTTCTATTTTTTGTACTGTTTTGAGAAATAATTCAGTAACAGGTCCTACTCCTGCGCACCTTCAGGCCGCAGTTCGATCCAATATATCCGGTTAATATAGAAATTTTCTGTTCTGATGGTTGGCAACTTTCTGGTGAGACAGTGCTGCCCTCACAGTCAAAGAAAACGCGGGAAAACGACGAGTGAGCAAGAGAGCATGAAATCAGCACAACTAAATGTAGAACAAATCACACCGACGAACGATGTACTGCGCCATCAGAAGCACGCGGCGCGAAATTCAATTTTTAAAGAAGCTTCAAATAATAAAATCTGTTACCTCATAGGATTCTCGAAAACGTATTTGCGAAGTCTATTTTTGGGTCTATTTATTATTTAAAAAATCTATTTTACTCCAACACTACATCACAGCCATTAGCTCTATGTAATTATCGATTTCGAATTAGTTATAGAACGATCGAAATTTCTTTCAATTTACAACTGATTTCATATCGAAAATTATCATTGATTGCCCGAATCTCACCACGTGGAATAGTTATAATAATATAATAATAGCAATAATTGTGTAATTAATAGAAACAATTGCTCAACTTTCCATGAAAATAGTTACACTTTATATCGTACTTCTATAGTATATGTTTTATAAATACCATAATGTATATATTATACTATAATACACTATACTAATATATACTATATTGTAATATAGTATAAATGAAATATACAGGCTTATACAATTAAATACATATTCGCTTCTTGCTAACGTGTCTATTTTCCGTGAACTATCGGTAACGTAGAACACTGTACGTAATGGTAAGGGGGCTCTAGAGCCCCCCAAAACTGATATAAAAAAGCCCATAAAATGCGATGTCTGCACGGATCCTAAGTCCGTGCTTCCAAATCACAAAACGT
>CM052162.1:21337333-21369005 GCA_028455555.1 Augochlorella aurata | reverse complement strand
CATCTACGAAAATGGATTACAAAGAACGTATTTCAACAAGTTATAATAAAGTACACCCAATTCTGTTTTTAGATGGTATCGACTTGACATGGTCTAGATTTCTGTTTTGCATATTCCATTCAGCAGAAATTTTCACAATTATTTCTTTCGTCGATAAACATTTGAGTGTCAATCGTAAATGTTTGCTCTCACACTTCTGAGAGTTCAACGCGACATTGAGTTTACACGTGCACGAACAATAACCAATATATAATATATATAAATAATAATATATAATAGTAATAAGTAATATAAATAAACAATATATAAATAATAATAAATATTAAACGATGATCCCTTATTTTTCTATATACGATGTCTTTTTCGCACTATGTTTTCTGTAACGCATCTACAGTATAAAAATAGAATTGCGTGTACACCAATAAGTTACAAAAAAGTATTATCAATAGATTACAAACAAAGCATACCACTAAATAACGAAGAAAGTGTCGCAATAAACAACAGAGAGAACTACAACTAAACTCGGTACTTGTGTTCACAGTGAACGCGCCTTACGCGTTTCAGCAGCGGCGGAGAAATTTGAGAGCGATCGAAACAAATTCGTGCGGGGACGGAAGGATTGTCTCCGAACGGGACAGTGAGTGGATAGTATCTTATAAACGACGAGCGAACTGGGAGGAATAGAGAGGCAGGCAGTTCGGAGTCGAAGAAACGAGGAGCTAAACGGTGTTTCCGCCCCCGGGCAGATCCGATGCCGAATCAATTCGCGTAATAGTCTCGAGGGTGGTGGGAAGAAGGCAGAGGGGTTAAATCGACTGCAACTGCCTCTCCGCAGCCCCTTCGAGGAGCCGGGACACGGGAGGCTCGCCTTGGATACGGGCCATTACCGCACCTGTCCCTCAAGTTTTGCCCCCCTGCCTTCCCCACTGGAAGAGGATCAGTTCGAACGGAACGAGCCCGGCCTCTAATGAAGAGAAGCAATCACTTAAGCCGGCCGTTAGACCGATCGGACGTGGAGAACCGTTTTATCGGAGCTTTTATGCGATACTGCGAGAAACGTTTATGACTCGTCCGACTACACATAGAAACGGGGTTGCAGGGGGGCCGTGTTCGGCGACTCGCGCGCGATGAAAGAGCTCCCCGACCGGCCTGCGAACGAGCATTATCGTCGCCTAATTTATTTTTCTCCTGTTCGACGACGATCGTGATCCTTCGCCTCCTTGACGCTTGCTGTTTCCCTCCTGGAACGATGGAGTATAAATATTGGGGTGGAACGCAGATGTCTTCTGTGGTGGCCTCGAATGGACGCAGCTTCCGCGTCATAATTTTCTGATGTTCGTCGGTTACCTCCTATTTGTACAAGAAACAATGTGCAAAAGGAGACTATGTTGTGATCCGGCTAAAAAAAAAAATTTGCTAGATGAATGAAGAGTCGCGTGGATGCTTTGACAGCGGTTTATTTGGAAAAATAATTTCGGTGAATTCAGAGGATACTTACGAAGCAGTGTGGGGGTACGCTTCTCCACGAGCAATGATAAACCTGATTTACACTCTAAAATCAGTGAAGACATAACAGAATCAATAGAAAAATTGTCTAAAAAATTGTCTCGCGCGGCTTTTTCGTTTCCCGTTTCCGCGGCTGATACTTACTACGGTCCGTGGAGGTTTTAAAAATTAGATAGGATAACAGGGTCGCTAGCGAGCGCGTCGATTACGGTCCAGTGGGCTCTCGCCGAGGAGAAATCAAAAGATCGCTGGAAAGAAGGACACATACTCGCAGACGGTTGCTGTGATACGCTGTTATTCCTCAAGATTTATTTCTTTTCTCTTTTCAATCTCGGACTGAGTCTCGCGGATTGCTCGCTTGGCACACAGAGAGCCACAGGCGAAAGGTGACACGATGTTTACGGATCGGTTTGATTGTGCGCGTGCGTATGTACAGCGTGTGCACCGGTGCAGGTGCGCCGGACCGGAAGTCGTCGGCGGAGAGCCCCCGCGAGGGACTACGATGTACACACGATGGAGAGCTTAATACTATTCAGAAGGAAGAGAAAAAAGGGGCGTCCCTATTTTCTCTTTTGGTGTCCCGGTTTGGTCTCGATCCGCGGAACTCTTTGACCGCTCGGACGGCGTTCTCTCCTAATCGAAAACAGCGTCGGACACTTTCCCGAACTCTCTCGATATTACTCGTTCACCAAAGATAGACCTCGAGAGATTTGAATAGAAAATCGTGAGTCGTCGATCTCGAGCGATCAAAAAGTCCCGGAGGATCCACTGCTCGGCGACCGGTAGTCGTCCACGATCGGTCTCTGTGTGCTTCAAAGGTAATCTCGTTTTCATTTGTTGCTCCGTTTTACAATAGAAAGCTGACTCTGTTTATCACGGGCCCCGAGGATCGCAATTCCTATCGATGATAATGTGAGCTGGAGAGTCTCGACTCCATCTATCAATTACAACAACAACAATAATAATAATAATAATAGTAATAATAATAATAATAATAAATTGTCATCCGACAGCGTAAAATAAGTTTAGTGATCACAATTAGACGATTGCCAGAAGCTTATACCGATATACAATACTGAGTAGCGGCGTTGTCCTCTATTTCAGCTCCCTTCCTCTTCGTCCCGCTTCCGTGATTCCCGTTGTTCGCCGCTTCAGCATTGTTTCACAACCGATGAACGACGCCGCTTCGAGTTCGAACGTGTCATAAGAGCGCCGTGACGGATCGCCGTTCGTTCTACGGACGCCGTGTGTGCCGAGTAGACTCGTGTATACGTTTACGCAGATTGGTCTTTTGTTGGAAAGCGACTTCGTCGAGAACGGAGTTCCTCTTCCTCCTCTTTCCCTCTGTGACTCTACTAAAAGCTTCGATTAAAACTAGAGGAACGACCTCGTTCGACTGGCATAAATGCATGAAATTCAGTCTACAGAGACAGGTTCGTGTGGTGCTATCCATGCAGACGCAAGAGACGAGTATCGTTTAACGGAACCGATTCTTGCAACGAAAGGGGTGATTATCGATCTATCTACACGGTATTCCCTCGTCCGTGCTTGCTTCGTTTCGGTTCCCGCGACTTCGCGAGACGACTCTATCAAAGTAGAATAGAAAAATAGACTGCAGATTTCTGTAAAAAAAGTTGCAACCCCTTTCAACAATTTCAACACGCCGGACCGAGATCGAGAATTTCAGCCGAGTCGGATACAAAATACTCTTCCCTAGGTCTACGTTTTCTACCCGATTTTTCGCGTACCGTCTCCCAAAAATCTGCAGAAGGAATACCGTTGTCCCACCGGCGCCGAGAAAGAAACTATCAGGGTCAACAACCCCGATCGTTCTTCTCGCGCTACCATAAGCAAACTTACTTGCAGTATCGCGGCGGCGATAGTTCCGCTGTTGGCTTTTACGTGCGTTCACGCGTGCTTAAGTACTAGGCAGTCAAGGTATGCGACAATAAAAAGAACTCCGTGTTGTTTTACGTTTTTCTCTATACCGAGTGTGAGACACTGGACAGAGGGATTCGCTGGCGCTTGCGAGACGCGAGAGAACAGAGAGCCTCGACCCGAGCTTTAGAAGGATCGCGAGAGCGTCGCGCGCCGATTTCTGCCGATCGTGCGTTCGTTCGTGCCGCAAGGATAGGACAATCAGGTACTAGGAACAGCCCCACGAGGTTCCCATCCTCCGATCGAATGTCGAGGATGCTATTTGTCGTCGCGCGAGCCAATCGAGAAGAACCTTCGCTGCTACCCTTGTCATCGAGCGATCAAAGGAACAGCGTTACGGAAGCATACCGTAACCGAACGGTGCTCGGCGAAATTGTTCTACAATTTAAAGAATTTCTCGCGGCTGTAGATTTTCAAAAGAGAAGCTATCCAGTTAAAACCAGCCTCGAAAATAATTATCCTAGTACCAAGATTTTCGTTCCGAGCACGCTCCCTCGGCCGCTTCTCGATTGGAATTGGAGAACATGTATATTATGTATACATACACACACATCAACACGCACAACTGTATAATACAATTCGAAGAGAAATGTGAAACTCTCTACTGGTAAAAAGCAGCATCGATTTGCGTCCCGTGATCTTTAAAGATCCTCCTATATCCGATATCCCGAGCTTCGTCTACGGCCCTGAATCAGGCGGAAGGTTGCGCAAGCGTTCGGATAACAGAGAGATGTCGGGTACAAAGAATCTACGGATTCTTTTCCCTCGCTCCGAATCGTGTGGACGGGAACTCGCTCCTAACACTGCCTGCACGAAACATTACGTTTAAATATAATACACACCGTATAATAATTACAATAATATAGTATTAATTAAGAAATATTATGTTAATAGTTATTATTTAACCATGTGTATGGCTCAGTCTATTACGCTAGTCTCATGCAACAACAACAATAAAGATACAACAATATATTTACTCGTGTGTGTTTGTCATTTAATTCACTTGTCCCATTTTGTCCTCCGTTTTTGTTCACGTCCCTTTCTCTCCTCTTATATAGGTTCCATTTTTGTTTGCTTTTGCTTGTAATTGTTCCGTGTATTATACCCACGCACGCACACGATCTCTCGCAAATTTTCCCGGGCACACGCGCGCTCACACATGCACTCTCTCCCTTTCTCGCACGCAGCCATACACGCACGCACGCTTTCTACTCTCCCTCTCGTTCAATAGAAAAAACTTGGAAATTTGTCAAATATCAATCAACTTCGTTTCACCGTCGTGTTATATAATATTTTAATATAATATTATATATTGTATAAATACATGATTCTTTACGTTTACGTTCATTTATAAATTTATTTTTTTCATTCTTATCTTGACTGAGAGCTCCGAGCATAATAAATAATCCGCGAGCCACGTGAAATCCCGCCTGCCACCTGTGTGATCAACACGTCCGGCTTTTCAACCTTGTGTGTATATCTATCTCTCTCTTTCTTTGTGTGTGTACGTGCGTTTCATCTTATCTACGACGTTCAATTGAAAAATTATATTTACAATGATAAGGCGAGGACGCGTTAGACGGGGGAGCGTTCGTTGTTGCGCGATCATGGTCGTACGAAATTACTAGAAACCGTCGAAAAACATTCTTGCTTAGGAACTATTTAAAATGCGCGCGCGAACCGCGCCGTGATCGACGAGAACCGGCACGCGACGTTCTTCTCCGTTCTATAAAGAACCGGCAAAGAACGCCCGAATAAATTCACCGCGGACGTTCGTTGCCGGAGAAAATCCGGTTTCGGAAATTAGCGTCGCGGTGTTCCCACTGCGACACCGATTTGCCGAAACCGGCAACGTTGCGCGTGCAAAGCGTCGTCGATCGCGAGGCGATCCGCGCGCGCGCCGCGTACAAATCGAATGCCTTTAAACACTAGTCAATAATCCGGCGACAAAGTGAGAAAATGATGCTTGCGCGTTAATCGTTTGCATGCGTGAGACGTTTGTAAAAATGAGAGAGCGCGCGCGCGCGCGCGCGCGCTGAAGGAAAGTGTGGCGTGTCGGTGCGAGAAAGTAAACGCGGATTGTTCGCGGCTGCGCTCGAAATTTGTCACCCGACGCGGAGGCTCGCGGGGATCGCACGTGGCTCGAACTTTTTCTATTTTCATCCAAGCCCTTAAGTAATTATAAAAAATAGTAATATCACAAAAATGGCGCAGGCAGGGCAAGGAAGGGACCAAAAGATCGGGAGTTTTTAAAAGTAATGGCAATGGATCTTTGCCAATTGACGAGCATGGATCGAGTCAAGGAGCGGCCACGAACCGATTTTTTCCCCGTTTCTGTTCTCTATTATTTACGCATTTTTCTGTTCTCTTCGTCGAGTCTCAACGATTTTCGCGAAAAGAAAACTGACAGGCTAGTCGGAAACGTTCGTCTCTCTTTTCTCTCTCTCTCTCTCTCTCTCTCTGTTTCTCTCTCCTTCCTGCCCGAGATAGAAGAACAAGTGTAAAATAATCATCTTTTGTGTTTAGTCTACGGTAACGATAACAAAATATCCCCGTCGATCGGGCACCGTGATCGATCCCCGATCGACAGGAAGCGTGACATTGTTCCTCCGTCTTCCCGACTTCCTAACGTTTCTCTATCTCGCCCGCGCTAGTTCATCCAGCCAGCTCTTCCGTTTATTAATAAACTTCAAAGTTTGATTGACAACAGTGACTTAAACGACGTTTCTCAGCATAATCAACCGCGACCCGAGCGTGCCGCGGCACCCTCGGATCGCCGCGAACGTTCTCCTCGCGGTAAGTTTTCTCGGACACTTCTTTTCGCGAAACAAATGTGAGCAGAATGCAACTTAATGAAAAATAATGACGATGGTACAGCTTGATACGTCGTAGGAATTTCTAGAAATCATATCATCGCCGACTTTTACAATGCTTTCACGGTCGCGATACATACACAGACATTTTGTCCACGATTTCGAGGTGTTGGTTTTTCCGTTTCTCCTTTTTTTTTTGTTCGTTTTCTCTCCGGTTTTCTTTGTTTTCTTCTGTTTTCATTCTTCCGCGTCCCCGTTCGGTCTCATTGTCTTGGAAAATACCGGAAGCGCAATCTTCGTTATAATTAGTTTAGCGCTCGCCTTTCGGACTTGCCCCGAGTAAATGAAAAGACGGACTGGAATGACGCACAGTCTGCGCTCTGGATTTTCGAACACAAAAGAGCCCGAGACGAAACGATCCGTTCCGTGAGGGAGATGATATATATATATACGTGTACATTCGTTTATAATCCGCGGAAAGATATTCGTACTTTAATCCGGTCTCCTTTTCTCCCCACCCGCGTTCTCAGACCACCGGTCGCAATAGATTTCACGTCATAGATTCGAAAACTCTGTGAATCGGTTGGTTTCTTGTTTCTCTTTTTCTGTCTGTTTCCCTGGAAAGCCGCGGAGAAGTTCCGCGAGCATGGTTTCCCCGGCTCGTTAAACAACAATTAAACCCCGAAGAGACGGTACCAAAAGCGAATTTGACACGTTTACCCTATACAACTCTCGGTGTAGATAACAAAATCGTCCGCTCTAAAAAAAAAAAAACGTTCATTATCTATTTACACTAATAATGCTAACATGATCCTAATTTAATATCTTTAACAAAAATGAGAGGGGGAGGGGTGGCAATAGTAATCACAAGAAAGAATGGTCTGTCAGTTAAAAACACCGTTATCCTCTGATATACATTAATATTAATAACAGTAATATATATATACATATAATCTCGATATGTACGTATATATTAAACAAAGTATTTGAAATATTCATGTTCCGCGTACACGAAAAAAAAGAACGGCAAACCGGACCCTGCCGTGTAACCTAATATCACAATGTCAGCGCGCGCATGGTAGAGAAGAAGAAAAAGTTCACGAAAGCAAGCAGAAGAAGAAAATTACAAAAAGAAAAAAAAAACAGAACAAAAGAAATGGTAATTTTGGTTCGTTAATCCGAACGGAATGGCACTTTTCTGCGTTTTCATTGTACTCGACTCGTGTGTGTCTGTTTCTCTGCGTCTGTATGCGTGTGTTCTTCAACGTATAAAAATACAATATTCTCAAGAACCTTCTGTACACTATGAAATTTCTAATAACATACTCTCTAGTCTGTAGCTCTATATCAAATAAGTAGCCTATTCTTTGTCCTTCCTAATAGCTCTACGCAAACTCATTTTATTGGTAGAGTGTCTCTTGCACACTTCTTTCTCTCTCTCTCACGAACAAATTATCGATACACTATATATTATCAATAGAAATTTCTTTCATCACAGCAGTTTAGCAACCTCTATAACGTGAGATCTATATGCTCTCATTTGATTTCTTTCGTCCGTTCTATCTATCTCGTCCCTTCATCATTGTCGATGTTAGCTACATTTTGTTCATGCCTTTCGGTTTATCCGTATTTTTGTTTTTATCGCTCGCGTTTTCCCGTTCGATTGAAACGGGAACGTTGGTGTGTGTCGCGATTATCAACGGGCTGGTTTTTAAGCGTCGACGAACGCCAGCCCTGGATTCTTCGTCTTCTTGTCACGTTTCGATACGCGAGAATTAAACACTTAAACAGTGTTACACAGCGCTAACGGAAACGGAGTGTACAGCGTGTAGGTTTTACTACTTTAAGGTATCATTTGTTTTACCATTTAATTGCGGTTCAGCGTTGCAGTACGATACCTTCACTTTAAAGTGGTCGGTGACCCCAACACAATTCCTCCCTCCCTTCCCTCCCGCCCGCCCGCCCCCCTACCCGCCCACCCACGCGTTACGTTTCGGCCCATCACGTTACTTTGTCGTTCTCATATGTAGATATTTTCGTTTTGTTTGATGTTTTTGTTGCTGGTTCCTCGTAACATCCTCGCTTCGATATTTATTTTTCGCTTTTTATTCCTTTTTGTGTTCCCGCTTATATAGCTTGCCGATTGCACAGCTAATGACGCGCGTATTAGTTCCCCCGAGAGCCTAACGATGACCATAACACGGTAACGACAACGATGTTGATGAGAAGAGGCCGTGGTTTCACCCACCCACCCTGTCCACCCATAGTTCTGTTTCCCGCCCAACCCCGTTCGGCCTGCCCCGTTAAGCGGCCTTCTGAAAGAGACACAGTACTTCGTGTTATCTTCCTCGTTCAACTGACAAGGACAGCCCCAACTTAGAAATCGAGAAATCTCTGAAACCTTGGCAATACTTACTATCCCTGATAGTTTGAAAAGTTTGAAGATATTGTTCATTCTATATCTACGTACGCTACGCGAATCTCCAAAGTTTCATACATTTCTGAATTTCCAGCGTCCTTTCAGCAAACGTTCTAGGCCAACTTACCGCACTTAGGGAGGGCTGCTCAGACACCATACATACTATGGAGTCGTTCACTGAGCTGTGGTGGGAACTGATCTAAGAATCGTTTCCAATTCTCCGCACCAACTTGATTTTTGAATCCATGTAGTATCTGTTCGAAGAAACATGCACAGTCGATTATAGGAAGCAGTACGACGCAGGAAGAAGTTGATTTATAAAAGACCTGATTATAGTACCTTCTCGAACATGTCCTTAAGATCGTCTCTTGGTGTGACCCAAGACGCGACAGCATCGCAGAAGAAGACAAAATCGGGCACAACTCCTGCAGGATTCACCGTGATCATCTGACACATACCTCGGAATGCCGAATCCTTTTCTTCATTGTCTCTTATGCTCCGCAGGGAAGTGCACCTGACAGAATATTTTTACACATTACATAGTTCCGATGTTTACACACTTGAGGCAGAAGGTACACTCATTGCGAGTAGATCAAACGGTGAACGTTGCGTATGTAATATGAAGCACGAGTGTTTCATGGATTTCAGATGGAACAGACTTCTGTGGAACAATGAGCAGATTCCATGAATGTACCTTCTTCCTGTTCAGTATAGTCGGTTACATTCGTGAGAATGTGATTACAGTAAAAATGACAACTAGTCACTTCGTATAATATCCATTCCCACAAGTTATACAGAAAGAGATTCTTATAAGTAACATTTAACGAGGCAAAACTTGGCTTTATTGAGGCCAGTCCCGTAATTTGCTTCCTACGTTCTCGTTTCTTTAAAGAGTGAACTAAATTGAAGAAAAATAAATGAACATTAGAGACACTTTGTGAACAGTACTAATATTAAACGTCTTTCATAAAGCCTCACTCTATTGCTCCACAATATTGCATTGGAACGGCACGACTGGCAACATACAAAACCGTACGATCTCCATAAGGTTTGGTTTACATTTGACATCTCTTTTTCTCGTTTTCGATCACTTATCGTTTGTAATTCGTAGCAAAATAAAAATAGTAGGTATTAGCGATAGTTATGATCACAGCAAGAATTGCAGCTAAGAGAGTGTATTTGATTAATATTAATACTGTGTTATTCGTAACATGCAAAAGGACGCTTCTGACTGAAACTACCTATACACAGTGAAAGTATGTGGAGAAAAAAAAAAGAGAAAAGTACGTTTCTAGTTTTCGATGCAAGGCAATAATACATAGGCGAAAAATAGTACACAGACCTAAAAGTGACAAATGTAAACCTACCCTGGTCTCTCATTACTGCATAATTAAGAGCCCATAACATACTTGCACGGTGGTAAATGAAGGTAATTTACAGGCTGTATTCCCTAACATTGGCCGTCATTTTTCCGGTACTTGCAGTAATCAAGCAAGAAGATGTTTGAAACAAAAGTAAGTCGAGCATTGGTCTGTTACGCGCGGTGGCTTTTAAAAGTTTACAAGAAATTATTATTTCGATAAAGCGTCAAGGTGACATTGACCTTCTCTTATGGTGCCATATACTACGTACATCAAGGTGACCACGACGTTTTATTAAAAAAACAGTTTCCTGGAAATTTTTAAAAACCTGAAGCTGTGACAAGCCGAGAGTTGCCAGTTTTAACTTGTGTTGAAAACATTTCTTCCTTGATCATCGGAAATTCTTGAAAAATGTCGGCCAATCTTAGGGGATGCACCCTGCATACAATATAAACAATTGAATGTAAAATCTCGTTAAAGTACTGCAAAAACCATTGGGCAAGTTTAGTCGGGCCCGCGTTATTGTCGTTGAGAGAGTCTATTCTCTTGATGTTCGTTTGAAAAAAAAGGAAAAGAATCAAAAACTCATTATGGACTCGATTGCAATAGTGACCATTGCTACAATCATATTCTTGCGCAAAAGTTCTTAGCAGCCCCTGATGCAATGTACTGAATAATCGGGATAAATACATAATAATAAAGTGCTAATAAAAATAGAAGGTAATATAATAATTAATAGAATATAATAATAAAGAAATTTACACACCACTGTCGAACAAACTCCTGTAACATGGGGGCGACGTCGTGGGGACACACATAACCTAGGCGACCGATCGTTATGGCTACGGTTTCATTTTCATTTCGGTAAGTAGACAAGTGAAGTGTAGTGAAGTGACCGGAAACACAAACAATAAGACAAACTGATAGCGAACCAACGATATCAACTCAGGCGAACATGTTGTCGTTTAGAAACTTTCAATTAACTTGTAATCAATCATTTAATCAATAATAATCAATTTAATATTAACAATCAATAGAGACAGTGGGAACAGAGGTGAGAAACATATGAGATACCGACAATGAACATAGGCAATACCGTGCTATTATAGCTGCTGAAACAATAATAAAAATTAGATAGCAGCGTGCGAGCCCATGATTCGATAAAAACCGACATGAGTATGATATCTCTACTGTTATAAGTATATACAGGATGACTCCGAGTTGATGGTGCAATCTGTAAAGTAGTGAATCAGCATAAAAAGCTAAGTTTTCGCATTGTCGCCACTTATTTTTTCATGTAAATTCACACTTTTTCGGATTGTACCCCCATCCCGGGGTCATCCTGTATATGTATAGATATATATAGTATATCAATACAAACAAGAACAACCAAGAAACACAAAACTAAAATTTTTGGTCGTGAGTTTAAGGCCAATTCAAATATAACACTGGTCGAAACAATATCTGGGGCTTATAGATGCAAGCAAATAGTATAATACTGAATCGCAGTACGTTTTCATGGCAGTAACAGCCATATAAAGCCTGCAGGCAATCGCACACCACTAAATTAGGTCCAATGTACAGATACTAATTATTTAACCCGCTGATAAAACGTGCAAGCGTGGCCATGTGAAGAACCACCCGAAGTCGTCAATCTGTGTGGTCATTACCTTCAATAATAATCATTTACAAGAAAATGCACCTAAACTTAAAAAATGCCACCGAATGCTGAATCTAACGTGAGGACTTTTCTTTTGTTTATATATATTTTGGGAGACTTCTCATCGGAAACAAAAAAACAAGTTATCGTTGCCTAGAGGATCACTGACTACCAACTGTACAAGTTTCACTTTTTTTCTCCGTGATAGATCGTAACAGTTAGCGTAAAACACGATGCCACAAATGAAAAGTTTCCCCTCATGTGCAGAGCATACTTCTAAGAAAAGGTATGTTACTTCTACGATATATGGGTGAACAGTAATTAACGTAGTCGATGTTATTGCATTACTCAAAAAATGAAAGTTCGCTACTCATTACCCCCTACCATTTAAAAGTATGCTCCATATGCTATGCTGTGTAAAAGAGACTATACGTTTTGGAAATATAGTACAAAATACTCACCCGTATTTTCTAACAGTGTTTTTGGCGTATTTGGTCTATTAATTATTTCGATTAGTTGAGACAATATTAATGAGATATATACACTTGTGTCAGATCCTAAGAACAAAAGAAAGAAATAATGCGTTAGTATTATAACGTAAAGTATTTCAAAAATATTTCAAGGGACATTTACCGAGTTTAATGGCTATTTCGCCGATCGCCCACGTCGCATTGTTACACACTGATATAAATTCTGGATTCAAGTTCTGTCCAAGTATAGGCATAAATTCCGCTGCAATAAGATGAAGCTTAAATTAGTCTACGTTCAAACTTGGATTTAAGAGTGAATACAGTCGGATCTTAATGAAGCGTCCGCATACTCGAACCTAAACTACAAATAGGCGCACGAATAATTGCATAGTACTCACGTATACATGGGAGAACGTGTTGGAAGCAGGCTTTTGTAAGATCTCCTAGCAAGGCGAAGCTACTCTGTCTAACTTCAGGCATAGCATCTTGCATACATTGATACAACAGTTGCATTACATTGCTGTTCATTACTAAGCGTTCCATGTGGCCATCCAAACCTTCGGCCAAGCCACTAAGAAGGTCTAATGCAACAATCATAAAATCTTTGTCAGGCGCCTCAAACTGTTCTGGGCTCTGAGTACTTGCTATGTGTTGATTTAGCGTCTGCTCTACGAGGGATACACATCGCCTATCGAAAAACAAATGCATGTAAGCGTTTGAAATACTCAAAGATACGAATTCCAAACATCGACGGGAACACTCACTTATAAACTGGTTCGCAATAAGGAAGAAAACCTGATCGCAACGCTGTGGCGACCGAAGAAAGACATTCTAACAGTGGGAAAAGGTCTTTGTCTTCGTCTTTCAATACATTCCACTTGTTAATTAGCGGTGGCATCAGAAGGTTAATGTAATCTGGCTTATTAAGATGGTGTCCCACTGAATCAGCAAGCGTACCAATCGCATCGTATAATATTAAAAGATTTTTGTGTTGGTATTTGCCTGAAAATCGAAATCGGAGTTAGCCAAGGGCATTGATTTTCTGAAAATATGTTTGCAACAGTATGCTTACCGAAAGCAAAAACAAGTGTTTCAAGGATAAATCCAAGATACGGGACTAATTCTGTGCATGCTTCCTCCTCTAACGTTGCAAAAGCAGAACATGCCGCTTCTTGAACACGTTTATTGCCATCAAGTACCCTTTTGAGTAATTCTGTCATTAAAGGCTTCAAATGCGTGTCGTGTGGCTGCGCGCAAACCCAATGCGAGTAACGACTCAATGTCCAGCACGTGATAGCGCGTACCAGTGCCTTTTTGTCACTCAAACAATTAATTAGATATGGAATTAATTCAGACAAGTGTGGAATCATGCCAACCATGCAACCTGTAACAAACAATTGTACATTGAATTAGAAATCAAGGACATGGGAGGCTATTTTATAAACTCACCTTCAGCAATAGCTCCCAGTGCTAATATTCCAGACTCCTTAATTTCCCAATCCTGATGGAAAAGCGTGTCCTTTAAAATTGGTATTAAAACTGGTAACAGCTCATCTCTGAATACATTCGCTAACATGTCCAATGCGGCAGCGGAACATTTCCTCAAATTCCAATCACTAAGAGTCGATTCATCGTCACATCCATCTTCGGGGTCTATGTCTTCCTCGTCACAACCACCATTCTCATCTCCGTGTTTAACCAAACCGACATGGTGTGAATGATGTGTTTTCGACTTGTGAAATCTTGGTCTGATATCTTCCTCCCTGTCCGGGATCATTTCATCCTCTTCCACGTCTCCTTTCAGGAGTATTACGTCTATTTCAGAGTATTTCATACCTCTCACCTACGAGAATAGATTTATAAGTTTAGGCAATCGAATTACCACATGGTATAGTAAATTTTCTCGTACAATCGATCACTTACTAATATAGGTACTAAATTAGTTAAATGTGGTCCAAGTGCGCCTTTACAAATCCGTTGCTCTGCTAAGGAGAGCCAGAATTCACAAGCTTCTAAAGCAACTCCTTCATCTGGATCCTGAGTCCTCATTAGCATATATTCTATTATATTGTGCATATGTGGTATTAATCTATCCATTCGAACTTCAAGCAACATAACCAAAGCTCTGCAATAGATAACATATCATTAGAATTGTGACAATCACTTTATAATAATCTTAGTGATAAAGAGACTTGTAACACATACCTGCATACATTTTTTCTAACTTCAGGATCATCGTCATTAGCTAAATGGAAGAGATTCTCCAGGAAGCTATCTATGTGAATCATAAGAGCCTGTGTACGATTAACAATGAATTGATTAACACAGGCAATAGCGTGTGATCTAATTTTTGGACTTGAATGTCTGAAAAATTGCAGGAACTTTGGAATCAAAACATTTAAAGGTCGATTAAGTGCATCTGAATCTAAGATTTCTGCCGAATCTTCGCAAATCTTTTGAAGAGCGCCAAATGCACCTTCACAAACATTTAAATCTTCTGAATCCAACATCTGACAAAGTACTGGCAGGAGCTCTGGCCATGTGGTCAAGTCACCTGTTCAAAAATGAAAGCTGAATTAGTATTTCGAATAATTATTGATCTACCATTATATTATTCTTCGAAGTATATACCTCTGGATGCAACAGTAGTTATTAAAATACCAACAGTCGCCCGGATCAATGGAGATGGGTCTCCAACAGCTGACAGACATTCTTGCTTTATAAAATTTGTAACTTCAGGTAAAAACTTATCGAAATGAGCTTTAACGTTATTTTTCAATATCAGTCCACTAAGAGACCTCGTGGGTTCATCTTAAAATAGAAGAAGCGATTAGAAAATTGTACGTACAAAGCATATTGATAGAAGTTTACATCTAATATACATACCCTCTGAAGTAAGTTTTGTTAAAACAAAAATAAGGTAATTGTTGAAATCTGGAAATTTATTTAATTCCTCCAATTTCTAAGGAAGAGTTGTTAAGAAAAATATACCAGACGTAACACGCGCAAAGTTTAATAACGGTTCTCGTGCTTTGAAAAGAACGTAGAAATTATTCATTTATATAATACCTATAATTATCTGTAACAACTTTTGCCGTTACATAATGAACATGGAAAATGTATTAATCTCCAACGCAATAAAAAAAGAAATTGAAATATAGTGTAGAAGCTTGATGTCATTAAATATTCTAGATGTAATGTCACCACCAACTTGTGTTAGAAAGTTTACATTCTGATTATATCGGGACAGCCTAATTGAACAATTGAAAAAATTATCTAGACTGAGACGAGCTGATAATGATAACAAACGTAAGTCCAAAACGTTAAACAACAATATCTATAAACTAAAAACATATGACTTACAATAGTTTGCTTTACAACCACCAATATAAACACGGGATTCCTCGCGCACGAGATCGTATGTACAAATACAGTATAAATATAAAAGGAGAGAGTGAGAACGAGATAGAAAAAAAGCTATACAAAAAATTCAAGTTGTCCTAACTGTACATTTTCGTAGCAGCTGTAGTTCACGACAATTACACTTCAAGCCGAGCTTGTTTGCGCGCAACTTTTCTCAGAGCCAGTTTAATTAACATTATGGCCGCGACTATACGCAAAATTTATCGATTACAAGCGTGAAGAAAAACAAACTCGACAGTAACGTTAACGGCATTTCGGACGCGGCCCGCGCCCGCGACAGCGATCGCGGTTATCATTCGCATACACTGCCGTTCAAAAGTAACCGAACACTCACATGTCCCCGATCACCTGGAAATCTAACAGATGCAATTCCTTCGTACAGCTTCCTCTATCACAATTCGAATCTAGACGATGCTCGATAACAAGTGAAATGGACAAAATTATTCTAGCGAACTATCAAACGAAAACTTCAAATCGATAAACATCAAGCTAGTGCGGTTCGAAATTGCGGAACAAGTTCGACAAAATAACTAGGACCAAGTGACCGAGCTCTGAAAACCATCTGTGGAGACAATCGAAATCGAATTAGACGGAATTTCAGGCGAAACTACTGGAAAACTTGACGCCCCGACAATAACCGATCATGCGATCGGCATTAATATCATGAGAAAGCGTTTATACATATTGTCACACCGTTATAATGCTGTTCATTTGAATGCGCTAGGTGTCCGGATGGTACTTATGGACGGTAGTGTATTTCTTGGCGCTTGAGCACAGCTCACGTGTTATTCGAGAAAAAGCTACTAACTTCTGTCGGTGTCTTTTCTCATCGTCCCTATTAGGCCGAGAGATAAGGACTCGCGGAAATCAAGGAAATCGTCGCGAACCTTATCGGTTGAGAAAATGGGAAAAATTCGTGTTTGTCGTGGGACGGTGTCCTAACAGCTTTTCAATCGAACCGTGGACGACAAAAAAGAGGGTCTGTGACAGGCTGCGCAAAAGCGCGCCGAACGTTTCCGTGCCCTGGGCTTTGCGGAACGGCTCGGTAGCCTTGAAGCGACTCCGGATACAGATCTGTCGGTTTCCTAATGAAATTGAACGGTCGCGATCGAAATAGCGAGCTTCCACGGGGAAAAGCACGCCCCTCGATCGACCTATCTACCCGCTTCTTCACTTGTGTTACCGCGTCGCGGATGTACTCACCGGGAACAGATCCACGGACGTATTTTTCACAGCACGGAACCGTTTCGACTCGAATCAAAAAGGATACTTCTTGCACAGCCCGTTGAGTAGCCGTGTCCGGGCTGTGGGACTCCTTGAGGAGTGTCAAGATTTGTCGAAGTCCGTCCTCTTGCGGTTGCCACGCCATTTTCATTGTGTTTTTCAACAGCACCACTGAACGCAGCCAGCCTTCTCTGACCTCGCAGATAAACGGAAACTCCCCACGGTTACCCCCACCACCGCGCCACGAAAGCATTGGAATACCGGCTAATGACACCAGGATACCTCGGCTAAATTTTCCCCGACCGCGCCGTATAGCGCCGGTTTAATATTTCGGTGCGATTCCGCGAATAATCAGCATTATTTCGGAATCGTATACCGATTTCATATAATTCATACGGACAGACAATTGAATGTTTTCGGGGCTTAGCAGACGAACACTTCCGGCGACGGCAGAGACATCGATCGACTTATGGCCACGAACGTAGGCTCGAATGAAATTTCAAATGTATTGGACATACTACATACTCTTTTGCACAATTGGCCAATGTTTATAATGCGATTAATGATTCACGGTTATTACTGGGGCATTTCGTTATCAATAGTAATCCATGATTATGGTTGTATGTAAGCCGCAGTCGAAAGAAGAAAACGAAAAACTTCAATCAGGTTAATGTCCAATAATGATAGTGAGCACGTTTAACACTTCATTTAACATAAAGAGAAAGGTTTCAAAATTTCTTTACAAAATATTCGATAGCAATGGCGATTTCATTTGCAAACCAACAAGCTGTCTTGACAAATGTAATCTGACCATTTTTTTAGATTATTAATTAATCGAGAGAAAATTTTTAAGTTCGTTTTAGAAATATCTTTGTTAGAATTTTTTTTAACAGTAGGAAATTAGAAAATTTATTGCAGGGTTTAGAATTTATGTAATTACCGATTAAAAAATATAATTAGCTGAACATTTATAATATATTATAGTAATAATACACCATGATTAATTTTTCAATCATGTTTATTAGAAAGCAGTGGATACGCGTACACATAATTGATCCAATACAAATTTCTAATGCGGACTCGCTAAAATATCTCAAAAGTAAGTGAAAGTATTAAAAAAATGTTCTTACAAAAGTCGTTCGGTACGAAGATGAACATGAAATGGTATAAATATTTCTTTTAACGAATGAGGTAGTAGGGGAGATTTTAAGTTAGTACGTTTCAAATGGAAAGTATAATTTTTTATTCATCATATTCGTCATATGATGATATTTTGTATTTGTGATATTGTATATTTTACATGTACATTCGTCTTCATATTTTTGAATGTGTTATTTCTGTCTTGTTAGATATTCCTTCTGGAACATCGATACCACGATCTCATCATCACGAATTCTGTATCGTGAAATCGTTGCAACACGTTCATCGTTGCCATGCCAAAAATGTTCTATAAGTGGCAGGAGTACTTTAGTTGTTGTTTTTTTTAGGTTTAGGTCTTATAAACCTGTTATTATTATTATTTTCTCAATTTCCTTCCACTTTTCATCGAAAGATCGACGCCTGTAACAAAAATTCCGGATATCAAACTGTATGCATTCGAAATTCAACAATTTGTTATGCATTCGTTAGACGAAATTTGCTGCGAACAGGTCCTTACGATTCAAACTGGATCGTTTTCACTGCAATTGGGACCTACAAAACCTCGGTCGTGATCGCTCTCATTTTCTCTTCGATATGACGTATGAGAACGTGATTTGGGTCTCCAAACTTCAATTCCTCCTGTACCAGAAACGGCTAGGACATCGTTTAAGTAATCGCTCTACGGGGTAAAATAAATAATGTATAAAAATATTTCATAATTTTTCCCGGATCTCTTACACTAGCTATTCCGCCGTAATTCGATTCCAGAGTGGCGAGGTGTTGCGGAGGGTCTGTAGGAGTGCTTATTCTAACAGTTTTATCCGTGGAACTGGTTATTAAACATCCTGGTGAAACATGTATACCAGTGATAGCTTTTTTATGCTCAGTAGGATAGGTCTTGACTGCTTTAAAGTTTTCATTTGGATCTAGTACGTACAACTTTGCGGTACTGTCGCCGACATAAATGATATCTTTCTGCATACACATACACATAGGGAATGATTCGGTGATCTGTAAAGCATTCGTTTAGACTATGAAGCTCCTACTATCCGAGAAGATTTCTTTCTATGCTTTCCTTACAGTAAAATCGTTGATAACCTTTCTCGTTCTGTGATCCCATATGTGTACTGTTTTGTCTTCGCTCGCCGACACAATGAACTGAGAATTCATGATCAGTCTAATAACAGGTCCTCGATGCGGTTTGTACATTACAATCGGAGTCGGACCTGATCTCGTGTCGTACACTGACACGGTTTTGCAAAATGAACCTGTGGCAAACAAAGCCAGCTCCGGACAGGATGCTACAGACAGCACAGCACAGTCGATGAACCTAAAAGGTATTTATTGCTTATGTAAAAACGTTACGAACCTCGGAAATGATACAGCACTTTGCACAGTGATTTATGACGGAGCGAACGAAAGCATGCAAACAATGCTAAGCTGTTTCGAATTTCTTCTCTACGAGAAACCTTATAACGAAAATAATACCTGCAGTTTAGCATTACTAACTCTCTAATGGTTTATTATTATTAAATTTGTTAAAGACAAAAGTTCATGCCTTCCTCGCTCAGCCTTCCCATAACGAAAGCAGCGAAAGTGACCATGTTAGTTCTCATGTACATGTCATAGGTTCTGAAGTGGACAAGACCAGTGTCGGTAAGCGTCCATGCTTTAACAGTTTTGTCCCAACTGCAACTATAGACTGTGTTGTCTATCGATGTTATGTCCCAAATCCATCCATCATGGGCAAAGTTTATGTGTGTAACATTCTCTTTCTCATTCTCGTCGTTGGGAATCTTCCAACATACCAAGGATCGGTTCCTTGCTCCAGAAATACAAATATTTCCATTCTGTGTACAAAAAATTGATCAGCATATTTATAACATGCTAATAAAAAATTTGATTAATACCAGATACTCACATGCATTAAGTGCAATCCATCAATAGTACTGAAATGTATATTGTTAAGTGATAATTTTTCCATAGAATCTTCCATAGATTCTTCTTTTCTCCATAATGATATTTGTTTCTCTAATGCAACGCACGATAACTTCCAAAACAGCGTATCATCTTCAGCTGAAAGGAAATAATAAGTTTCAATCGTAATTAGAAGTATAATTTGTATTTAGCAAACGTTATTAGTATATATATTCTAAACCAGACACATCTCCACTTTAGAAATTTAGAAAATTATGAAACCTTGACCCAGTTAAAGTAAAATATAATAGATGGTGGTTTAATTATTTACAGAATGATTGTTCATGCAAGGCTCAAGGTGCTATCAATTCGGGCTAACCAGGAGGCAAAATTGGGTAATCCGTATGTGGACACATGTGGCTAATTCTCTCTTTCCACATAGAGTCATCTCTCAAAACCTCGTTGAATTGTTTACACACTAAGCTTAGAGCATGTACCATGGTGGATGCATCTAGGAAGGAGCAGATGTAAAGGAATACCTGAAACAATAATGTTATGACACTCATGTGTTCCTAAATAGAAATGCAATTTATTTTAAGATACACGTTTTTGATATTATATAACAATTTATTAACAATACGTCAATCAAGCCAGAGTTATGTAAAAAAAAAGTTATTTTAAAACGTTTTGCTACAGGCGCTTTATTATCGTACGTTTAAATAAGCTATGTATATGTGTAAGAGTAGGTATTTAAAAACGGCGACCGTGCTCTACTGACGTTACCATGAAATTCCCGAGGCGTTCTACTTATTTTCTAATAGTATACGTTACAGTTCAGCGCTAACAGAGTTTATTCAACTTCATACGTCGAGTCAGAAAATACCTTTTCGTTTATCGTTCACGGTGACGTCAATAATTCGAACACGTTAAAAAGACGCACCGCAATGACAGTTGTCCCATTGTTTGTAAACACAGAATGTCATACTTTTATTTAGCGATATTCACACATCGGTGATCGAATGAAATGGTTGTCAAAATTTACTGAATATTTAAATCCGTGAAAGTTGATCGAATGAACGTAAATATTAAAGTGGTTCGAAAGATTTTGGAAGCGCGATGCATCAACTTTTCGCAGATTATTTTAACGATAAAACTGTACACGTATCGAAACGTATCTTTAAAAAATTTATTAATACAGACCTCGACTGGAAGGTCCAGTAAAGATAGTCGGGAATTCGTTGGATCATCTTCAACTTGTTCGCAGCTTTGTTCTTCATCGCTCATTTTATCGAAGACGGCCAGCACCCAGTGTTATGTTTCTAAACAATATCATTCGATCGACAATCAATCGATCCGATGATTCACCGTGTAGCGAGAACAACGAGAAATGACTGTTGTTTTTTAGCGACGATATTATTGACCGTTTTGGTTCTGGTGTACAATGCAGCCTTGCTGGGCCTTGCATGAGCGTATGACTGCGCATGACTCACTTACTGATCTCCGTTTTAGGACCAACGACCAACGACCAACTCCCAAGAAGAGATGCAGTAGTGCCTTACCATATTGCGCCATGCCAGAGGCAAAGGACTCGGACATTTGAGGCATGGTACGGAAACTTCCATTCTCTGATTGGTTGACGATCCACAGCTAAGCAGTGCTGCCATCACAGTTTTAGACAAAGAGACGAAATAGCGAGTGAGCAAGAGAACACGACATCGGCACACACAAGCGAAACCAGTCACACCGACGACCAATGTAGCTTGTCTCCCTTTTCCATGCTTGTGGTCCCACTCTTTTCGCGCATCCGTACGCCTGGTGCTCCATCTGAAACGCGCGGCACGATATTCGACTTGTACCTTTAGCTTCACTTGTTCGCGACACGTTCTTAACTTCGATACAGCCATTTATTTCGCTTTTCAGCATGTAAGTCGTCTTAGACCTTCTCAGGGGGGCATGACATCGGGGAGAAGTGTTCAACTGGCCGTAAGCGAGGGTGTACTTTGAATTAACATTCCAATTGGTAAAGCGTCGAATGTTGAGATCTGCGAGGCTCTGAGACTTGCACAAGCATTGTACGCGTCGCGTCACCCTTGATGGTATACCGCTAGCGAAAATCAAGTCGAATATCGCGCCGAGTGTTTCAAATGGAGCGCCAGGCAAACAGGTGCGCGAGAAGAGTGAGACAGCAAGCACGAATGAGTGAGACGGACTAGGTTCCTCGTCCGCGTGGACACTCACACATAGAGCCCGTTGCTTTCGTTCTGTCTCTCTCGATCATCTCCCGTTCTTTCTCTAAACCAACTGCGCGAAGTTGGATGCGCATTAAAATGGTGGGGGATAAAGAGGCGCAATATAGTGAGGTATAAATGCCTCAATATGGTGAGGCAAAACTGTACAGGGCTGACAACCATAGATGTAGAAATTTCGAAATCAATTGTACAGCTAGAAATTCTAAACGAAATTGCGATGAAAGTTTTTTTGTTTTGGTTGATATACTGACGGATCAATAAAGTTACAGTTGTTTAAACAATAAATTGATTTATTAATTTACAGATCGAATTTGGTACATTCTCTCCTATCGACATAACACAGCGCGCGCTTTTAGATTTAAAATCAATGCTGTATAACAATCATCAAAAATCAATTAACAATCGTAATGTCAAAATGATATTTAAGCGATCGTAATCGCAGTACGACACACAGTTTTTCAAAGTAACGACCTTCACATTTGTTTGTATACTCTTTAATACATTGCATAAAAAAACAATACTTGAGGAGAAGGTAGTAATCACACTAAACTGCAGTGATTGTTATGGAATATTTCTCTCTGCAATATTCTTTCTTAACATGCATTCAATATTTGTACAATTGTCTTTATGTTATTGTATACTTATCTATATCCATGATAAGTTCGTTGATAAATGCAAACATTTGTGTACAGATACAAAAATATGGTTTTGGATAAAATATATTTGTGTGTCTCTCACTTCTTCGATTCAATGATATTTTGATAATTCGTTATCGTTACATAGTGTTGGTTTAATTGCCGACTCGTCAACAATGTTGCATCAATCACCAGTTCTCGCACAAAGTGCACAGTAATATCATAATTGCGCTATTATCTCACAAGCTACAAGGATCATACATATTGAAATAATTTGTCAAATTAATTGCCAAAAATGTAATTACAGCTCCGCTTGCGGATCCTATTTGCATAAATGCACCCGCTTTTAGGAGTATTGCCGGTACCCTTGAATTTTTAAGTACAGATACTATAGTTAATTTTAAATAAGAAATCAAGCCTATTAAAATCGTCCACGCTATCACAACTAGAAAAACGCCAAGCGTCGTATGCTGCAGCGGTGGAGCAGGCGACATTAACGCTAAATATATAACATAGCTTCCAATCACTGAACATATTACAGTTAAGTAAGTAATACGTGTTGTGTCAAACACTACAAACCAGTATGCTAACAAACATACCAAGGGATTCGCAAATTGAGCAAACGTAATTGATAGTTTGTATGCTAAATTTCCGTATGGTAAACAAGAATAAGATTGAATGCCAGGAAAGATACCATTGCTGAAGAAGCAGCAAACAGTCAATAATATAAATAAATAATATTGTCCCTGTGGTTTTAGGCCTTTATCAACATTATCATACAGATCAGAGTCCAGCTTATGTTCTGTTAATGGACAAGATTTTCTATCTTGCCTATGATTTGATATACTAGGAATGCTTATGCGTGTTTCATTATATATTGTATTATCAGACTTATCAAGATCTCTTGTACTTTGTACTAAGGATGAATACTCTAACACAATAAATGAAGTTAAAGATAAGAATAGAACGATAAAAATGAAAAGAAAGTAATCGCTTGAGGAAAACTTTAAATTCAATTTCATCGCATCTGTGGTATCGTTTTTGGAGACTGTACACTCTGAATTGTCTGCAACTCCTTGAATCAAGGCAACTATACTCGGTAGTACACCGCTTAAACCTTCCCCTATGAAGAACGATACTAAATAATTTTTGTTAAAATTGCGAAGGTACGGCATAAACAGTACAGAGCTGAAGCAGCCTACCAGAGCATTGAAAAACGCTAAAATAAATAATACAAAACTATATTCAATTCCATTTACAACAATCGTTTCCGAATGGAAAAACGATAGCAGTCCCATCGCACAACTGCCTAAAAATAATAAGCTCAATATCCACCAAGCCTCGTTTATCTTCCGCCGTAAATGTTGCAAAATCATATAAAGCAAAGGTCCAACATTTGCAGCCTGTATTACTAGCACTAGATAAGACGGTAGAGTCCAGCCTTCGGGCGATGTATTGATAAGTACTGGTACTTGCACATATATTCCATTAATACCAATCCATGTAGATATACCGAATACAGCTACAAGAATATGAGTAACGATGCAATCTTTTTTTTGGCATTTTTCTGAACCTCGAGATGCATTTGTCATTTTGTCATTTGGTTATACAAGAAATAGATCCCGAACTTGTTCCTGAATAATGACCAAGAAGTTTAATAGATGATTAGATAAATTTGAATTTTAGAAATAATACATGTATCTTGCAATCTTAATATCCTCACCTAAACGTGTTTATAGGTCTCTTTTTTAAATTATTTCTTTTACAAGATACTGTATTTCACCAACAATAACACTTTATATTATGTGTACTTATGCAAAAATTGTAGAGGTACTACATAGATGGTTGATTGGGGTTCTAGTGTATAGTACGCTCTTGCCAGAGAAACTGATGTGATGAAATGATATGGCCTCTGCCTTCACAGCTATTCCTTAATCCGGACAATAAAATTTATCAGATAGTGTACAAAGTTTGTGTACTTAAATTGACAAAATGACAGTTAGATTTATGATAAAATATGGTTACATACATTGTCTTCTAACGTGGATCAGCAAAATTTGAATTTTGATAATGCTATTACAGAACCGATGATTGTACAACACTAGTAATTCTTTGTTGAATATAGCTGTAGACACACGCACACACATACATTGCAATGACTGACGTGGTGAAATTGCACATTTTGTATTAAGATGTATCAAGTCTAATTTACAATTATGTATAAAATATTTACGTTCTAGATGTATAAAGCCCTTTGAAGTACGTACATTCGTCTAAATAGAAATCAATTTCTTTCAAATGTATATTGAAAATTGAAGTACAAATGCAGTAAATATATATATATTACTTGAATTTCATAAAATATTTGTTCCTGTACATTTTTCATAAGTGACCTTTTATCCCGACATCTTCTGATGCAAGCTTTTTTAATAATAATAATGTATATGCATACATATAGGGTGCATAAAAAGTCGTGGTTTTCTATAACAAATCGTTGTTTTCGATCACAATCTTGTATGCACCCTACATATATATTTAACTATCTTTCCTACATTATAATCCCTAAGAGCAGGCACTAAGAATATTAAAATTTTATCCTCTCTATCTTTTTAGAACACTTTACTCAATTATATAATTTTTTATTTATATTATTACTTGTCTATCAGACAAAATATCATTGTTTTGCAAGTGCCGAACATGGCGAATAAGAATGAAACACTTTTGCATGATTAACCAGAACAAATGTAACTATCGCTCCAATCAATGAGCCCATTTGTGTAGCTACACCAGTGTAATATAGACCTCTGCCTGGGTCGGGCCTAAATAATGTAGTAATGCCCAATTTGATGAATCCTATTAAACCACTAATTAGAACCCATGATAAAACAACTAAAAATTCACCTAACCATGTACCTTGCAAAGGTGGAGTAGGTGATGCGGCAGCTAAGAAGCAAATAAAGCCAGACAGTATTATAAGAACTGCTGTTGAGGCAGTGAGAACACTTACTTTTGGTGTTTTTATAAAGAAACCTAAACACATTGCCAATGGTCCAGACATTGCAGACAATGTGACAGTTAAATGGTATGCAATATTTCCATACGGTAAACAGGAATATGATTGAATACTCGGCAATGTACCATTACCTAAGAAACAAACGAGAGCTATCATAACCAGTAAGTACGAATACAGTTGTTTGGACATTGTCCATCCAGAGTCTGTCTTATAACTTGGTGGCGCTCTTGTATCTGTTGGCAGAGTCTCCATACTTCCAGGAGGCTTAACACGCTCACCAATAGCCATAGACATATTATTCAGTCCTAGGAAAGACAAATAACATAGGAACAATATAGTGCCAGTGAAAATGAAGAAGGCCTGACACGAAAACCTGGGATCTGGATAATGAGGCATGAATTCTACATGAGGTGAATCTGGTGTTGTGGTATTCAAGCATGTTGGATTTCCACCAACACCTTGGATCAATGCTACCACACTGGGTATAAATCCACTGAGTCCTTCTCCTATAAGATAGGTCACCAAATAAATTTCTCTGTAGTTCCTCATATAAGGCATAAACAGAACTGAGCTCGTACATCCAACGATGGCTGTTACAAACATCAGTGACAAGAGAGCTGTGGAATGCTCACTGCCGAATACTATTGATGTCTTATGGTACACAAAAGCCAATACAAACGTAGCTAACGCTGCTGCAGCCAGGAGCAAGTAGATAATAAACTTGTCGCATACCCATGAACTATACCTGAAATATAATAATTACTTAATGAACTTGTGGATTTTGTACGAGACTGTACCTGTACATAGAATACTCACTTTATATATAATGTGTAAAGTATTGGTCCCAAGTTGGCTATCTGAACTAACACTACCATATGTGCTGGAAGACTCCATCCTTCCGGAGAATTATTAACTAGAAGAGGTAGTTGCACATATATACCATTGATGCCAACCCACGCACCAAGGCCAAACATCAGTGCAAGAAGATCGACCAGCAACCTTCTGTTACTTAATTTCTGATTCAACATCTTTGGTTCTTTTTCGTGCCTCAACAACGGATCCACATAGGTCGGTTGACCTCGATGGCACGATTTATCCTGTTCCCTCGCCGTGTTTCACGTTCTTACTAACATAAAAATCCGCGAACTTCGTGCCTTAAGCAATCCTTGGCGTTCGATTTCTTATTACTGTCTTACCACAGACAGTTTTTTTGTAAAAATACGTGTATGTATGTATCAAAAGAAGAAATGTTTTCTCGATATACGAGCTATCTAGGATGATTATTCAATACTGCTTCGGTGTTGCAATCACAGTGATCGTCGATTCTTTTGTTATGCGAATACTTCCCGGGACCGTTCTTCAGATTAACGCAGATTTCGCACTCGATTAAACTGCTCTCACGACATTTTTCTTCCGTTTTTCCGTGCCAGACATAACCTATGAAATGTCACAGGTCACAAGACGATCCACGACGGGTCTAATTTTCGAATCGCGCATGCACGTTTGAAATTCGCGGCTGCGTGTCCCAGTTTAACGAAAGAGCGTTAGAAACGACACTGCGAAAACCAGTCTGGCGAAGCTACATATGTTATAAGCACGGACGATTGGCATGCAAATCGAATGACGGTCGCGGCACAACTGCTGTTTCCGATGATTAACGGCAATTCGAAACTGCTTCGTAAGTTATTAGTTGGCGTTTTTCTTTTTCGCCACGAGGTTATCAATTTATTGGCCGATACGCCATGTCGCTCGCAATTATACGACGATTTGTCCCTTCCAATCGGATAGATAAAAAAGATACTGTCCTATTTTATAGGTGACCGTGCCTTTTCCTCTGTTAATTGCACCACAACTGAAACCACGTCCTCCGTATGATCACAAGCTGCGGTTTCTGCTGTACATGTCTACATTTTTAACAACATGCGATAGCAATTTTCACTCGTACAGGTGTTCCGGATTATTTGCCAAGCTGCTGAGCGATAGATGTCGAATTTATGGAACCGATTAAGGGGCAACATAGGTAAAGTGCATCTAAAATTGCGAGAAGAAGGATGAAATAAAGAAAAAATGTTTATATCCTGAAAAATATTTTCTACGGTAAAATGTGTATACGCGTACATATAGCTTGAATTACGTAACATATACCTTGGACATTTTAGAGGAAAATATCGTGAAGTTAGTCACCTAGACGTGGTTTTGTCTAGGTGCAGGCTATTCCGCAAATAGGACGTCAGTGATTACTCACTTCTATATTTCTCATCCGGAAAAAATAAAAGCCGTTAAGTAGCCGTTTCTACAAATATTTATTCTTCTAAAAATAGCTAACGATAATATTTGAACTGCAAATATGCGAGTAACTGTACATATGTCGAAGCTCTGTGGCTTTCAACATAATTGGTTTCTTACTTTTCGAGATGTAATAGTTACCGCAAATTTTGAAAGAAACAGGTTGGGAAGAGTATGGTTAAAATGCTCCAGAAACGAATAGAAATGTTAAGAGGAGAGAACCGACATTTTTGGCATATCGAGGTGCACGTTGCCCCTTAAAACAGTTACCGGAGAAAGTAAACGTGTATACACTTGACTTTAAAAAACATTTATTGACTTACTGTTTCAATATACGTGCTCGGTCGTCCGTTACAGAACATCGCATCGGTGCCGTTGAAATGGGAGCGGAGAACGTTTTTCTCACGTGAAGCGTAACGTGAATCCGATTGTTTTAAGCACGAAGAAACGCGACACACTATTCTACCGTACAATTGACATGTCACAACACAGAGAAGGTTGTTGTCGAGTTGCGCATGGACAAAGGATAGGAAGAAGTAAGAACCACCATCAGTTTGAATATAGCAAGAACTTTATAAAAGACGAGGCAGACTCACAGATGGTTTAAGTACATTAGTATGTATAATATATAATATATCCTCAAAACTCTTTGGGAAACATGTGACGGTTGCGATCGCATTGTTTATTTTTTGTTTTTTTATTATTTCTGAATAGATCACACGGATGAAAAAAGGGCATCTTTTTTTTTTGTCTTGCGTTTAAGTAGGTGCGTTTACATCGTGCGTAAAAACGTTTACGAAACATACATCAATCGAAAAAGAGTCGTCACGAGGTTCATAGAAGCTTGAAAAACGAAACGCCTCCGACTTCCTCCGGCCGTTGGTGCCATTAATTATCGTCGCGGTAGGGACGCGTTCTCGTAATTACCGTAAGTCGGTTTATCGCAGCCACGAATACTAATGACCGTGGCTGGTAATTTTTCCTCGTAACGTCCGGACTTGTTCGTTGTTGAAGTCCGAACGCCACGCTCTCGTTTTCATTTTTCCCTTCTTTTTTCCCAAGCGACGATAAAGCGAATGGCGGTGGAGGACGCGGGACCGGAAGCGGCGACGCTCATCCACGAAAGAGGAAGTCGTGTCGATAAGAAAGAACGTGACGCCTAAATTCGACGAAAAAGACACGGAAAAAACATACTTACGGTAAAATTACTGTGAGAAAAATGAGTTCGTGGTGGATCTAGGGTTACCAGATGGTACCACATCAAAAAGAGTACATTTCACACCTCTACATCTTACGATCGTAGGAAAGTTCGACGAATGAGAAATAATCTATGACAACTGTTCATAGATTTCGGCATGTTTCACGTATCTTCTTATAAATAAGTACAAAGACACCGTTTGCCCAGAGTTTACCGAATTCTAAGGAACAAACGCTTTTCAACGGACAATAAGTTTGTAAAATCTGTATCGTCGCCTGCTCAGGTCAAAAGGTTCACGCAAACAGAGAGAAAGGAGTTTCTACAAAGTATTATATCCACGTTTCAACAGCTAATAAGTTTGTGAAATTGGTGCTAAACTGTCTACTCGAACAAAAATGTTTGCGCAACCAAGAGACGACTGAAGGAGGACAACGGAAACGATTTGGCGTAGCCCAGCAAGAATAGATGTACTCTAAGAAGAGAAGATCTGGTAATCCTAGGTGAATCGTGTCTCGGACGATCGTTTCTCGGTGAACCAACGTGGCCGGACGTCGTCGCGAAAATGATTACAGGGGTTGGTTATTGTTTCATGGTGTGTCGCCGTCTGCCAGCGCGTACGACGAACCGTATGTATCGTTCTGTGAACCGCTGCGTTATTTTTTTCGGATGCTCGACTGTCTTATGGTACAAACGTTCGATGGTAAATGATGGGTTCTGCTTCGATGATATGATCGGAATGCCATCGATCGGTTATCATCGTTCGCCAAGCCTCGGATCATGGAACCTGTGGATAACTCGAGCCGACAATAGCGCAAAAGAATATCTCTATGACATTCGAATTCGTCCACGATATTCGAATTTCACCGGCGTCAGCTGCGAATCCGTTCTCCATCGGGATCGAGGAATCCAGAAGTTATGTAAACTGCAATGGAGAAGGAATTGCGCTGCGAGAACGTTTGTTTCGCGACCGAATATTCTATTCACTTTACGATATGAATTCCGGGGCTGCAGGGCTGACTAGCTCTCTCCCCCGGCGAATGCGCACCGATAGTAATGCCCTCCATATTTCAGCTCCCGATTTTGAGGAAAACCGATAACGCGGACCCGGGAGCAGCGATATTAACATCCGCCTCCCTTGAAAAGAGTTACAGACGTGGAATATCGATGGACAGAAATTAATTATGCGACGTTTGGAGTGGGGTAGCAATATCGGGCCTAGCCCGGAGAATGGGGTCTGGGTTAGAGGCCGTTGTCCGATATTTACATAGCCGAACAAAGGCTTCATCCGAGCGGGTCGTGAAGCGTTCCGCAACTTCATCGGACGACGCGCGACGTCTGCTACCACTGTCCGGCAAACTTCGTTCCATCGCCGACTCATCTCCGCGATCCTATTAATCAATGTCCCCGAAAGGTCCCGGAAAGGTCAATTGCACCGATAGGCTGGCACAAGCGGCCGCGATAGATTTCCTCGTGAATGCGAACCGCGGTGGACGCGAAGCGGCGCGGCGAGAATATTCGGCTGATAAGTCGCGAAAGGCGACAGGGAAACGCGATGATGAAAGAAACGACGGGAAAGGCGGGATCAGGGAACAGGACTCCTTGACCCGACTGGCGTGGCGACCCGACTGATAAATCCCGAACGGGTGATCATTCCAATTCGTGTTACGCGACTCCTAGCCGACGTTGCCCACGCTCGGCCCTCGTGAAAGTGAATTTTAATTGACTGAAGTGCCGAGCCGAATCGCGGGCAACGAGGATCGCGAACAAGTGACCTCGTTAACTCGCCTTTAACTCCTCGCAACCCGTGCGAAGACGCGGACTGGTTTGTCCTAGAGGTCCCCTGCTTCACGATCCTCAAATAGAATCTCCGAGGCTGTAGCACGGCATGACCCACTCGTGACGATAAACTCAACGTTCATAGAGTTCGCTGGTTAGATTTTTATCCTAGAATTTCAGTTCATCGTGGTGAGTGGATCATACTAGGCTATATCCATTTTTAATATACTGTCGCACGGGTATTGGATAAATATTCTGTGACCCTCGCGCGCTGCTAAAAATAGTTGCTCAAAAGAGACGCTCTTAATCGTAATCTCGTACTTCAAACAAACGTATCAAATTGCAGAACTGTCACAGTGAAGTTATGTCTTTGTGTACATTTCACGCAAGTTAAGAACCAGATCTTCCTCGAAATTGAATGTTAATTACAGAATTCAATCTGTTGACATAAAAATTCAATTAAGATCAAGAGAGGTATCATTTATTTCTTAGTTTATCATTTGTACTGGCTTTACAATTTTTTATGGCAATATTTGCCGGCGATGTTAAACAATGTTATGCCAATATATACAGTGTTATTAGAAACACAAACGTATCTCAGATATGCTTGGATTTTAAAATAAAATAATTTAAATGATTTATTA
>CM052162.1:21326938-21337233 GCA_028455555.1 Augochlorella aurata | reverse complement strand
CCTGTAATTGGCTGACAAGGACTACTTAACGAAAAGTTTAGGCGAGCAAGTTAGTAGATAGCCTTGGACAACAAAAATACTGAGACCTCGCTGTATAACACTTCCGCAGAATTCTACAGGTTCCTTAAACAAAAGTGTTCTTTGCTCCCTCGAGTTAGTTAGTAACGTGTCCCAAAAGTTTCAAAGAAAAATGTCTAAAAGTGGCTTATTTACAGAGTACCAACGCAAGCATCGTCAACGGATGTACAGAAACAGGAGCAGAGTCAGCAATCCATCGAATCGTTCCAGCCACCATTTCATCCCCGCGTACATAATAAGATGAGACAGTTTGAATCGAGTACAATGCAAGAAACAGAGCCATTTCTTCTACGCTTTCTCCCTTCAACGCAATTACGGGAACATACAGTTAAACGTTAGCGGGTCCTCGACCATCGTAGGCGTCGGATCAACTCTCGAGGATCTTGGGATCGATTTGCCCTCATGGTTCACAGCTTTTGACCGCCACAAATCCGGAAGATTCAATTTACCCGCGGCCCCCTTTGTCGCCTCCCGAGGACGACCAGGAAAACGTAATCTCGAGAGCGACATGAATTTAGCCGGCCGCCATGATAAAATGGAAATAAGGCGCCGATTTTCTCGGCCGGCGCCGCGGCGGAATTGAATAAATTCCCGCTGACTCGAAAACCGAGTTTGCCCGCCGCGGCGACGGGGAGATCATTCTCGGGGGATAATTACGGACGGGACGCTATTTGTTAGCTTTATCTCGCCTGAAGGGCTCCGGAGAGCGACCCGCAAACTATGATTAGGATATCGTTAGCGCGACGCGGAGAACTGCTATTCTTTCGCGATTAGAGCACCGCTGAGTAGCTTAAGATTCAAATTACCGGCGAAGTTACGGCGTAAATTTTCGGACCAGCGAAGACGTTCGACTCGGAAACGATGCTAGAAATCTCCGGAGATGTCTTACTTAGCGGCTCGGAAACTCCTCGGTGTTACCGAATGCAAATGCTAGGAAGGTCCGCGGCGCGGCAGGCCGAAATGGCGGCGACGGTTCGATCGCGCCGGAGGATGCTCGATCCCAACGATCCTCGCGAAATCCTTCTCCGCTTCGCACGCGTATAGGCACAACTCTCGTAATCTTCTTTCGTAAATCTTCAACAGTTTAGTACAGTTATATACAAAGTATACAGACTCCGCTACGCCAGAGGAGGAATAAAACTTTTATGCGACGTATCCGTGTCCGCGGTGCGCCGGCGGATTAAAGTCACCGATGGGTAAGCATGATTTATCGCTGAAGTAGCTCCGCCTGATTCGGCACTGCTCTCTCCTCGAGATTCTTGGAAACGTTATCAGATTCTCGAGTCGAGTACACGAGCGCCGCCGATGATTCGAGCAACCGAACTTTGATAGAACTCTAAAATTGACACGTGATGTCATCGACCGGATACTAGCACTTCGATCGGATTTCGATCAAAATTTATAGCGCGATATTAATCAATCTGATCGCGGAAAAAATCGCTCGAACTGATACATTATGGACACACACGTTGCGAACGATAAGACGATCAAATTAGTTAGAAATTGCTGTTATTCTCGAGAGATCTTCTTAGTTTGCCTAATCTTTGACTAAATCTTTTTCTCTTTAATATCTTTCGAATCTTTTGTGAAATGCTCTTCTTATGACCAGCGTTAATTTTATCTCGCTTCTGTTTCTTGAAATCAACTTGGAAAATTTTTATTTTGCATAAGGATACGCTGGCCTATCGATTAGTATTGCTTTTTCTGTCATAAGATCCTGAACGATCGCCTGGTCGAACTAGGCGGATCGTTCAAAGAGTCGATAAATCTTTAACGCTGAACGTGTTGCAGGTTTAGCCAATGGCGACGACGCAAAGGAACAATTCCGATTAAGAGGGCCGCAGTAAACGGAATGCTTAACTGCGGAGTAATTAATCGAGCAGCATGATCCAGCGGCGATGGGCTCTAGCTTCCGGCACGGAGGCTTCCAGCTATCTACCGCGGTACTTGACGAGTTCCGCGTGATGCAGGTGCGCTCGAATCACCTGCGGGCACACGTGCGCCGTACACGACGGCGGCGACGACGACTCATGGTGGTCTATTAAACGCGTACGCGGTTGTGGACTGACGGTGCCGTATCGATCGTTAGCTACCGATGTGTCGGACCTGCACACCGACGTGCACGTATCGCGCATGCACACGTGTCCCAGTGTGCAGCGTCGCCTGCAAGTACGATTAGAGAGAAATGGGGAAACGGTAACGCTGGGACGACCGCACTCCCGGAACGGAGCCTTTAATGGGACGCCCTGTCGAAATCTCTGAAACGCGTGGGAGGATCCTTGTTGCGAGGACGCTCCCGAGTGCTTGGACCCTTTCAGTTGAGTTTGCGGCCTGCCACCAGCAAGGAACGTCGTCCAACTCCTACTCGATGAACCACGAGAAATCCATCGAGCAACTTCTTTTTAAGATAGTATTATTATACGTACAGCTACGACCTCGGCGAAGTCGCGTTTGCGTCCATTGATATGGAAAAGATATTCGATCGAAAAATAATTGTATGCGACGCAAATTGATCCTGGCGAAGAATTAACCGACACGAACAAAGTCTTGAACAGTTCGTAGCTGCCCGAACGATTCTTTCTTTTTCTATCCGCGGAACAAATTACCGTTTCTTCTCGAAAAGTGTCTCGATACCGACGGTATCGACGATTTCGAACGAAATCACGCGAATAGGAGATCGATCGAGAGACAATTCTAACGTTTCCGAAACGATTCGTGAATCGCGACCGGGGCCAAGTACTCACCCGAAAGGGCCGATTCAAACCGTTTGATTTCGGTAATAGATTGCATCGCGATGATCAATGGGAGGATGTGGTCTCGCGTATAGAAACTTCATCGTCGAACGTCGGGTTCGACCATCGTCTCATCGAACGACGAGATTGATCTTGTTATTTTCAGGTAAACGCGCGCGCGCAGCTAGACATAGAAGACAAAGGCCAGCGGTTCCTAAACGTGTCTCTCTTCGTACCGACGCGAGAGGCCAGAGAAACCAGGAAAGCCTCGAGAAATAAAACATTTACGTGGAAAGAGGGTTTCTTAAAGATCAAGAAGATCCGTTCTCGCGATGGCTTCCGGCAGATCAAAGGTGAGAGAGAGAGGCGTCTGTGCTTTCGAGAACAAGAAAACGGGAACCAGAGGGATCCGAAAGGAGATTGGAAAGTCGGGGAGCGAAGAGATTTCGAAGGAGGCACGGAGGGCCTTTGAGGCTCGAGAAGAGTTCAGGAGCCGCTGGGATTCACGTTCGTCGTCCCGCTTCGACGAAATGAAGTGTTAGCGTTAATTGGTGCGCTTCCGTCGGGCGAACGAGTCGGGAGAAAAAAGAGAATCTCGAGTCGGGACTGCGAGACTATAGTTAAACATCGAAACGTCGATCCCGGAGTGCTCGACGGGATGGGACGAGCAGGAAATTAGGTGACCAAGCATGCGATCCAAAGGTCCAAGTATCGTTCGATGCCCGGCCCCGTGTTCCAAGGGGTGGAGAACGCGGCCGGGGTCACTGGGAAAACAAGTGTGCACCTTCGACGTGCTATAAATTCGCTGCTGCTTCGATCTAGGTCTTACATGTGACGCGACACGTTCGTGTTTCTACGCTCTGCACGGGGATATTTATTAACTTGAACCCGGACTGCGTCTTTCTTGCCCCTTTGTAACTTCCACTTCGTGGAAAGAATAATGGCAGGGGCACGCTTTAGCAAGGTATAGTGGCCGCAGGTCTGCGACTGTTGCTTTACGACTTCGAATTTTTAATCTTTGCTTGCATGCGCGAGCAGCTCAAAGGAGAAACAGATGCTTGTTTTCCATTTATAGAAAGAAATGTCAAAAGAAAGCTCGCTTGTTCAGAGAATTTCAATTTAATCTGACTAGTCAAAGAATTTTAATTTACCTTAAACAGTTGAAGAATTTTAACTCAGCATAGCTGCTTAACAAATTTTAATATAATATAAACAATCAAAGAGTTCTAACTGAATATTACTGCTTAGAAAATATTAATGTAACTGAACCAGTTCAAGTATTCTAACTCCAACTTAACTGCTTAAAGAATCTTTAATGAATTCAACTCCTTAAAGAATTTGAACTTAATTCAACCGACTAAAGAATTCTAACTCAACTCAACCACCCGAAGAATTTTAACTTAACCGAACCATTGCTTTATTTCAGCAATTTTATTTCAGTTACAACTGCCGCAAAAGGCAATCGGTTTGAAAACTAGTAACAGATAATTATCATTGAACACATTTCTATGATTGTACTACATGCGAAGAGTTTGGTGAAACTTTGGGGAACTTGCTCCAATGAAAATGCAAATATTAGGTCCGATAAAAACGTAGACTGGAGTTGAATGTCCTTCCGTTCAAGTCTTATGAAGTTTCGTCTCCTTCCAGCGTTCGAGGGATGCGGAATCTGCAGTCCAAGAAAAGACACCGATCGCGATTATTCGTCGAGCCCCGTGCAGACGACGAGTCGATCATGCGAATGATCTTTTGTACCCTGATCTTGCGGCCTGCGTTGATCGAAACGAGCGGTCGGCTCTCTCGAGCCGAACACACCGACGCCCTGCCTGTGTACACCACGTGAATTGCTCCGCGACGAGATCGAACAACGCCCCTCCGGTTCGCCTACTTTCTTTTTTTTTTTTTTCGTTATGGTAACATCGACTGTACTCTATGCTTTTATTTATCATATGATTTTTTTTGTTCTTTAACTCGTTTAGGATGTGTACCTACTACGGATAAGTTACGCTGCTGCTTTACGAGTCTCAGCGGCGACTACGCCGCCACGGATTCTTTATTTATCAAAGAAGTCGCAGACGATAGGTGAAAAAAGTCTTTAGAGGAAAATAGGTACAATATCTTGTTTGTTTGCGTCTCTGTTTTTTCCTTGTTTTCTTCTGCTTCTTATATCTTTTTTTTTTTAGTAAATTGACAAGTAGATAGATTAATCGTATCCGTGTTCATTTGAGATTGTGTAGAATCGAAACGAGGGTGGACGAGACATCTGATTCCTTATCGCTTTCCTATTTCCGTGATCGAAACCCTCTCTGGCTTTCCTACCGGTGTTTACAGTGTATTCCTAATGCGTGTTCATATGCGTGTCTGTGTGTCGTTCGACCGGTCATCCAAGTAATCGCTCGTCACCGTGGTCGGAGAGCCGACTGTCTTGATATCCCTCTTCCGTGGTTCCGGACAGCTCGGCTCAAGATCTCTTGGGTTTCCGTTTCAGGCGGGACCGTTGTCGAGAAGGTATCGCGCCCGATCCACTTTCCATCGGCTCACCTTCTCGGACTCCATCGGTAAATAAAATGGACGAAAGTGATCAATCGGCTGTCGCCCCGGACAATACACGATGCATCATCATCATCATCATCATCATCATCATCATCATCATCATCATCATCATCATCGCCATCCTTACTCCGCCTTCGGCCGCATCGTCTCGGTGTTCTCCGTTGCCACCGTTCCGCCGTATTGTCGAGATCATCGGTATTAATCCGGCCCCGCGGGCCTGTATATAGTGCCCGGCGAGCTCGCGAGAAGAAAGAAACGCCTTTTGTGTAATCCACTTAGCTTTTTTTTTTGTGTAGGGAGAGCTTCTCTCTCGGTAGCCTCTACGCGCAAACATATACAACATCGTCTCGCCGCGCTTCTCGGCTGGCTACCGTATACACACATATATATACACACATACCCATATATATATGCATAGACTCCGCGACGGCTCGCGACGCTCCTACCTCCGTCGAGCGAGCAGGAGAGGTCGACGGGACGAGCCCGGAGGTCGGTGGAGGACCGTCGTGTCGTCGTCGAGAAACTCGATGGTGGGGGACGACGATTGTTAACAGTGTCGCAGAGTGTGTAAGATAGATTAGATAGAGACAGAGAGAGAGACGTGTGTGTGGGGGCGGTGCGGCCGCGCGTGGAACGCGCGCCGCCGCCGGCCAGCGTGTCGGTGTCAAAACGTAGAATCCGATCGGCGATTCTTCACTCTTCACTCCGTCACACGATCACAATTGGTCACTGTGTGTTCCGTGAGCCTCGGCTCGAGGAATCTCGGGCTCGCGCCAGTCCACTGGTCCGCGGTATGCGATTCTTCAGAGTGGCTCTCCCCGTCTGGTGGCCATCTTGGCAGCCCTGGAAGCCAAAGCGCCCAATGAGCACACGAGACCCGTCAGGGTCTCCCAGAAAGTGGTCCTACGTCTTTTGTGCGCTGCCTGACCGACGTACCCCAAATAATAGCCGGCGTAACGGTCTGTCCCACGGTCCGACGCGCTGTCCGACCTGCCCACGCTGGACCTGGCCGACTTCGGCTGCTGCACGATGCTCCGTCGATGCTCCTGATGATGCTGATGCTCGACGACGCTCTGCCTAGGCGAGCCGTCCCCGTACCTTTGCTGCCCGTGACCACCGCCGCCACCTCCGCCACCCTCCTCCGGCTCGTAGAGGTGTTGCTGGAGCTGCACGTTGCTCAGCCGCCGGTCCATCATCCGGACCAGGTTCTGGTGCACCCTCCGGTCGTTCTCCTGCACGATCGGCAACTGACGCCTGCAACCGGCGCCGGCGCCGGTGCCTGGCCCGGCGACCGCCGGCTCGTTCCTCTGCTGTTCCACTTGTCAGGCATATTCGGTGTCCGTCGACGCCGATCTCTCGAGGTGCGCCGCGTGGCCGGCGTGGTGCGCCGGGTTCTGATTCTGCTGTTGCTCTTGCTGCTGCGCTTGGGCGTACGCCAGGCTCTTCTGATAGCTGAACAGCTGCCTCTCCAGGCTGTAGTTGTCCGCCTGCAGCGAGGCGATCTCCCTGCGCATTTGCAGATTGTGGATGCGGCACACGTCGTCGTACTTGTGGTAGGTCGCTTGGAACAGCAGGTGGCTCTCGTTCCACTCCAGGCGGATCCGAAGCTGGCCCTTCTCCGTCAGGAAACGCGATTGGTTGTCCTTCACCTCGTTCGTGTCCAGGTTCGTCTCCATTATGATACCCTCGTCCACTGGCTCTTGAGCGTAGTAACGGCTGAACGGGGCACCGGGCAGGCTGATCGGCTCGTCGTCTTGCAGCAGGTACGCCGACCAGCTCACGTACCTGAGGATCAGCAATGGTACCTTTGATTAGCGATACCGTATGGGTGATACAGTTAATTCACCACAATTGTCCTTCAGCTTGTAAACAAAAGTGAACAATTTGAAAAGATACGACTGTTCGAGCCTTCAGCCTAACTTTTATAGTTGTTGACAATCAATCCTCTTTCCAAATTGTCCATTTTTGTTTACAAGCTCAAGGACTATTGGGGAGAATTTACTGTACCTCGGAAATGTGCTCATAGGTTCGTTCATGTAGGGGAGAGCTTCTGAATCAATGCTTAGCTTGGAGCTAAGATTTCACTGTGACACATGCTGGATCATCATAGGCGCTTAACCCTTTGTCGTATTTTTATTTGTTTACTAACAACCTATTAAGCACGAATGTTATTCTTCTAAATCTGCACAAATCACGTTGAAAGTAGCAAGATCTTTAAATATATTCAGTCTTGTAAGCAACCCATGACGGACACCTTTGGTGCTCACACGACAAGGGGTTAAAAGAAGCCTCATGATCCACGTCTAACCCAGAGACCCTACAACTCTTACTTCTTCTAGGTGCTGGGAGTTGGTCAAACCGCCGAACAGGACGAAAAAAGCTCAACGAACCTCAAGTGATTCCGCGGGACGTGATGGATGTCCTTGTAGACCAGGTGTAGTCTGACGGTGTCGGAGTGCAGGTCGGCTCGGAGGGTCCAGGCCTGCTTGTCCCGGTCGTAGCACGGCGTGGGCGGCAGAGGCGGAGGCCCGCAAGCCAGGACGGCTACCTCGCATATGGTTCTAGCCTCGACCATCTCCAGAGACACGCGGACGACGCCTTTGTGCGCGATCTCGGACCACCTGAGGCGCGGATGCCATCCGAAGCTGCAGCCCTCCGCGTCGGACAGGTCCTCTATCTGGCCGGACTCGATCCTGCGGTCGCCTTCGCCCAACGCCACCGTGTACCGCACTCGGCAGCGATGATCGAATCCGGTCAGTCTCATCAGGTAGACGCTGATGTGGCTCTGGTAGCCCTCCTCCCTGGCGCCCGGCTCCTTGTTCCCGTGCGGGTAGACCACCAAGTTCCAGTCGAACCCGCCGAACGCGAAGTAATCGGTCTCCAGCTTGCAGGACTTCGGCTTGCCGGCCGAGAACGTGCTGCTCGGCATCTTAAGCTCGGTCATGTAGACCGTTCTCACGTTCGAGATCGCCAGCTCCAGCTGGAACTCGCCGTTCGTGTCGACGAAGTTCCGGCTGTAGAGGTCCGACACCGAGATGTAGTTCCTGTTGCCCTGGGCGGGCGCCTCGTACGTGAACTTGACCCGCTTGCCGGAGAAGCCCTCGTTCATCGAGAAGTGCTGTCGATTCAGCAGGGTGAACGTGAAGTCCACGTAGACCCGCAAGTTCCTCGAGGGGCCCCGCCATACCAAGTACGCGCCCAACACCTTACCAGAACAGAAACAATCGGGTCTTTGGTCGCTGGCTGCTGTCTTCGGGGCTCGGGGGGTCGCGGGGGCTACGTAATTAGCCGCAACGCGGTCGCATAGTTTGCTAGAGGGATCAACGGACTGCGAGTCTTGTACAGTTACTCACTGTCCCTCTACTTACAGATTCCTTGATTGAGCGAGACTGCGGATTTTCATGTAAATTAAATATTGTCCAAACCAATTGCAAGAGACTTAAGTCAGATAAAACTGTCTTTTCACTTTTAATAATCTCAAAAAGTTATATATAATGTAAAAATATCATCAAGCTTGTCAGCTGTCTTCGCAGTTTTGTAGTCGCTTTACCAAAAACGCTTAAAATCCACAGTCTCCTCAATCAATCGACGATCGTCAATTATTTTAACTAACAATGCGAATAGAAAACAATTAAATTGTATGGAGAACGATGTTGCGCTGATTATTCAGTCGCTATTATAACAAAATTTATGCGATCAAGACGATTAAGAGTGTAGATTTTGTTAATGCCATCGAATCCGAAGTATCGCGATTTTATTTCCGGCGACCTTGCCGCTTGCCGGCGCTATTCTCGTTGGCAGATTACCATTGGCAGGTTCATTAATTTCTCGATATGACCGTTGTTCAATTACCGAGTTAATCGCTGCATATTTCACTGCACGAACCGTGCCGTACCGCCTCTCTACATCTGTATTTACAAAAGCAGTCGGCAGTCGTTAATTGAATTTCAACGGTGTCACGGTCGACTGGCTCTCCGATGCTTTCCATATTTATTACAGTCTAATGGAGACCTTCTTCCACGGAAATTAGAACAATTCGGAATATGGAAATACGCGAACTATTCCTTATTACGCGCTGCATGCCTCTGTCTGTTAACTTTATTCATTGGAAGTCGGTTAATTGATGTTCGATGACTGTGATCAATCTAAAATTAGCTCAAGTTTCAACAATTTATATATATATATATATATATATATAATTTTTATATGTTTTTGTTTCAGGCTCATCAAAATCTTCAAGTCAACGCATCATTGTTTATGGTAATGTACAATATTTTTAACATAAAGTTTTCTACTTATTACGCGCTGCGTGTCTCTGTTAACTTTATTCATTGGAAGTCGGTTAATTGATGTTAATTAATGACTGTGATCAATCTAAAATTAGCTCAAGTTTCAACAATTTATATATATATATAATTTTTATATGTTTTTGTTTCAGGCTCATCAAATTCTTCAAGTCAACGCACCATTGTTTATGGTAATGTACAATATTTTTAACATAAAGTTTTCTACTTATTACGCGCTGCGTGTCTCTGTTAACTTTATTCATTGGAAGTCGGTTAATTGATGTTCGATGACTGTGATCAATCTAAAATTAGCTCAAGTTTCAACAATTTATATATATATAATTTTTATATGTTTTTGTTTCAGGCTCATCAAATTCTTCAAGTCAACGCATCATTGTTTATGGTAATGTACAATATTTTTAACATAAAGTTTTCTAACATGTTGTTTAATAATTCAACATATATTGTGTAACACGATGACACTGGTATGTCAACAACTGTTCAAGGATACGTATCGTTTCAGCAAACAAGACGAGAATCGCACGCGACATCCGCAATTAGCGACGGCTATCTGCCGAACGATCTCCGAGGAGGTCGCCAATTACCTTGTTGCCCCGGGAAAACGCGACGGACCATCGTTGGAAGC
>CM052162.1:21117343-21134481 GCA_028455555.1 Augochlorella aurata | reverse complement strand
GGGTTTGAAGGTGGACGATCGTATCTACACAGTGACATAATAGAAGGTACTGCACTCTATCACACAACTCGTCTGGTGGACTGACTGCTGCTCACGCTGCTGGGTGTTCCCTGTGCTCGGTTTCCGTTGGGCCTGCACCCTGCCCTCGAATAGAAGCTCTCTCCTGTTATAATACGAGTACATATGTGGTGGTGACGGGGTTCTGGCCGCGGCGTCTCTCGCGAGTGCAGAAGCGGGACAAAGACGCGCATCGCAAAGCACACACACTAAATTACCGTCGACAAACACCGCCATTTTCGTCACGATCGCGAGAACGAACGGTCGGACGGGGCCGTCCAAGTGCGAGCTGAATTCCGGTCATAATAAACAATTGTATTATTGTTACCGAATTGATTCGTTTTCATAATTCGTGATTTTTTAGGAAAAGTTTTTCTGTTTCGATATTGAGTGTCTAGATTTTTCTATACTGTCTTTTTTAAATAGGATTTTCACTTAACAACAATGTTAAAGACATTGATGATTTTTAAAAATATAAATATCGATTCTAATCGTGATACTACGATGTTCGGTTTGTATATTGTAATTATTCTGATTGCATTTTCATTTTTGTCACTATATTATTATCATTGTTATTGTCTTATTACCATTATTATTATGCTTAGTATTATTATCTTTGTATTGAAATAATTAAATAAGTCAGGCCCGAGAACCCATTTCCAATTTTGAATTTCCATCATTTCCAGTAAAGAGGATATCCCAAGTCTGAACATACAATAATTTTGTATTAATAATTTTGTTTAAAATACGTCTTGCAGTATCAAAAATGATTCTCGAATTAATAAACTCCGCGTGAACAATAAATATTGTCAATAGCAACGGACTAAAGTAAAATATACTAAACAACCGAACGACAAAGATTAAAAATAAATTACACCGAATAATTTACTCCTAAAATTACAATATTCAAATTCAATCGCATAAAAATCGAATTCTCCGTCGTCGCTTCTAAACCACCCCGGACTCAGTTCGCACTTCCACGGATCCGGCAAAAAGAAAAACGGGTTCCTGCCAGCGCCAAGAAAATGGAAAATTTCGATCCTCCAGAGATCTCTGACACACACACATACACACAATTCACGATAAAATCCTCCAGGGATCGGATTCTCCATTTTGATTCGCCGGGTAATTGTCACAGTCCTGCGGACTCGTCCCCGCACAAAGGTCAAGACTGCCCATGGACGACGACGACGGTGAAACAACACAGAGAGACACAGCCCGGTTAATTGGCTGGAGGCGATACGGTGAACAAGAAGGGTGCGTGGGTGTCGGTGCTTTACAAAGGGTCATTGTGTGCGGGGGCGGCGAGCGATCGTCGAGTTTTACGATGGTGGTACCGCCGCGGGTACATCGACGTTCGATCGGTGGCGAGAATAAGGTGCGATCGAACGAGAACGATCTGTACAGGGAGAAAAATACAGAGAGAGAAAGAGAGAGAGAGAGAGGGGGGAGGAATGAGAGAAAAAGAGGGTGACAGAGAGAAAGAGAAAAAGAGTACTCGGAGGAGAAAAACACGGCGGTCGTTGAGACCAGTATTGCCACGGAATTAACGGCGCGAGGAGAATCTCTCTGCCTCGCAATCGTCGACAGACTGAAGTAGAAGTGATGGAGGGGATACGCAGCAGCGCTGGGCCGTCACGTGACGCTGCGCAGGTCCGCTTTCCGACCGCGACGCATCCCCACCGCTCCAGCGTCCTCCTATCCGAGACTCTCCGGCAGGAGTGGGGGAAAGGGCCCCCAGCGACTGCGGCGAAAGCAGAGACTCGCGGAACGAAAATATAAAGTGCAAATATTCTCGTCTAGCTATATTATTACAGTTTATTATTATATATTAAGTAATGATTATTATATGCTCATGTATATCTATATGTTATACAGCAGTAAACGGCGTACAAAAATCTTCGACGCGACTCGAAACCCAGAAACTTCTCAGACTCTTATAACATATCAAACAACAAATTATAAACTATTTAAATCTAAGGACATTTCGCGCCGTTCCCGGGATATGTTAACTCAAAGTTGAAAATAATCGAGCTTCGCCTAATGAGATGATTATTATACTTATCATACACTTATTATACAACATGTATATGTATATAAGCATAATAATAATTAAATACATAATAATTGGACAAGATCCGATAACGTTACACGAGAATATTTCGACTTTATATTTTTATCCCGCGCGCGACGTCTCCCCCACGCGCCATCAGTTCCGCGGCAACTTCAGTTGAGACAGCGCCTTCCGTGGCAACGTGGTCTCTATGGCTAGTCGTAAAACAGCCGGGGTACCGCATGGATGTCGATCGGTGCAGGGTAACGACACACAACAGGGGACAAATCGTCCGTCGGGCAGACGGCACGTGCGTGAAATCGGTACACCCATAGACAGCGGCTGTGTCGGCTATGTTCTACGTCAAACAGAGAGAGAGAGAGAGAGAGAGAGATGGACGGATAGACAGACAGATAGAGAGAGAGAAGAGAAGAGGTCACACACGTTGGTGAAGGTGATGTGCGACGGATCATGGTGGTTGTTCCAGCAGTTCGTGCTTTATTAGATCTTCGTACAATGTGCAGAATCGTCGATCGACCGCCGCACGCTCGTTTCTTTCGTTCGGCCTTCTGCTTTTTCCCCCTTTGCTCTTTCCCCGGCTGCGACACGCTAGACGCAACAGAGAACGATATCTCGCCTCTCTCCTAGGATACAGCCATGGGTACAATCGGTTTTTCTTATCGGTTACACGGCGGCGACGCCCTTCGTCGGCGACGCTCGCGTTCTCTCGTCGCAGCGCCGATAGCTCGACCGCGTCGACGGCTATCTTTACCGGGCCTCAGAGCGAGAACTCGCGGGTGCTTTCGGCTCGTAAAAATATAGAGAGTAGTGGGGGGTGGAGGCTGGTAGAGGGTGTACACCGTGTCCTCGCACAAAACAGGATCAGCTGCGATAGTGCAGCTGTGTCTTCGATCGACTGAATCGAAATTATTTTTCGATTGTGGCTTTTACTGTGTATCAGAGTCTGGCAGGGTGTAATCTGATTCATAGTTAGCGATTACAGCTCGTTGTTAATTGTTACGAATTTATTAGCTATTATTATATCTACTAGGACATGTTATAATGTTATAATAATATTAATATTATATCGTGGTAGATAACTCGTTAGTTATAGTAATAGCAAATTAATTTATAACTCACTTGTTATAAATAGTTAGTTATTATTATCACTAACGAATTAGATATTATAGATTACTATAAATTAGTATAGCTAACTCGTCAATAATAATAGCTAATTAATTTATAACTCTCCAATTATCTTAAATGACTATACATTAGTTTGTTATTATTATGACTAACGAATTAGTTATTATAGATTACTATAAATTAATTAGAATAGCTAACTCGTTAGTTATAATAATAGCTAACTAATTTATAAGTCAGCAGTTATTATAAATTATTAGGCGTTGGTTAGTTGTTATTACAGCTAAAGAATTATTTATTATAAATTATTATAAAGTAGACAGTTATATATATAAGTATACAACTGTCAACTAAGTTATTATAACGAACTTATAATAATCTATAATAATTAATGAGTTATAATCGTTAACCATGAATCAGGCTACCATTCCATCCAATTATTATACATTAGTTATAACAACTAACTCGTTGTAATCGTTAATCATTAATCAGATCACTTATTGCTCGACTCTGGTACATATTCTATGTCCTGGAATTTTCTTCCTCTTTTATACAATTTATGGTTAACACTTGGACGGCGGGGCCTTGGGTCCAGTTTGACCCGATGTTCCAAACATTTCGTCCAATTACGAGATTCTTCTCGATCAGTGATTTTGGATTTCACTCTAAGAAGACTGAGCCCAAAATGTCCAAAAATCTGTTTTTCTTATTTACAAAAATTTCGTGCTACTTAATTCTGGTTTAACAATTATACGTTGGTATCTAAAAAAATATGAAGCATCGAGGTGGCTCGAAAAGTGCACATATCACAGTCTCGTTTGTTTCAAATGATCTATGCAGTGATGAACGAATCCACATACCATGAACTTTTTGCGCGGTCTTTGTTGAACCAGAATTAGCAATTTTATAGCAATTTTTAGGGAACAATTTCTTGCTATTTTTTGAAATAAGAAAAATACTAAACCTACCAGGACTAAAAATATTTTGGAAAAATAGCAAGATTGAATTTATATCTACATTGTTTAAATTTTCCGCAACGAAGATATTTATTCAATAATTTTCAAGCTTCTTGGTCGCTTTAATAATTATAAAACCACGAATCTAATATTATTTAAATAAATAAATTGAATTTAAATAAAGCCCCATTGAAAATAGGTTTAAAAGATTATTGCACAAGACTGTACAAGACTAGTGTCCGCCTTCTGAGTGTTAATTATGTTTCTCGTTTCCCTTTGTCCTTCCGTTTACTGTTCAAGGTCGAATGCCAAATATGTCTCGGATCAATTTATGCCTGTTTTGTGCAATTCCGGGATTCCAATCAAGTAAGATTAATCGCACATACCATAATCCATTACATCAGCACTTCTACTTACATATATATGTATGTGTATGTATATATAATATCGATAAACCTCTAATTTTCATATAACACTCATATATAGGTGTATATACATATTGAATATATATTTATTATTTATTATGTATATAGATAATTATATAAATATAAATATATAAGTATACATATTTATATAATACATTTTATATGTTTATTATATATTATATTTGTATTATATATAATACATATTATATATTCATTATATATTATATATTATATATATTTATGTAGCATTTATGTATATTTATATATTTATATTTTTATATATTTATATAATTAACTATATATACTAAATAATAAATATATATTCAATATATGTATACTTCTAGTCGACACATTTCATAACGCCTTACAAAATCTAGACACGCTGTCACTAAACATTAGCAGTCACTAGGGGGTGAGAAAGAGTGTACTTGTGGCTCTGTGTGTACGCGTGTCTGTGTAGGTGTGTGTCTCGAGACAGATTCCGTGATGTCACGGTCTCACTGTTGCCGTGATTGCAATCTCTACGTGTTGCAAAACGAGACGTGAAACCGCTGAATCAGGCGGCCTAAAGCTATGTACAAGTGTAGATTATGTACAGTCCGGGACGTAAACGTCACGCTTGCACAACCAAATCGGGAATCAGATTGTGCCGGTGGGAGGGTGGAAAATTTGCTGAACCAATCGGACGAGTTTCTTCCAAGTTGGTTCTTTGGCGCAAGTGCATTCGTCGAATCTCAGTTCTTAAGATTATAAACAAGGAACAGTTACTCTAACAAATTAACAAAATCGACATTTTCTAAATATTTTGTCGAACTCTTTGTAATTTTGCTATTTGAACAATTTCTGAATAACTTTTTGAATAAATTTTTTTTAAATAATTTTTTACTATACACAAAAGCTGGGTAATTTTTTAATCAGGGTCGCAAAATTACGAAGCAACGTGTATAGCTGTTGTATAATATTATGTGAAACAAATTTGAACTTTTTCAATGGTATTCAATTATACTTGATAAACACAGATCTGGGTAAAAATATTTGCCAAAGTCTTGGAAATAGTTGATAATAATAAATAATATGGTAATAATTAAATCTTGTAGAGATAAGTATGTGCTTTGAAAATAATTATTTGTGGCGAAGAAAATTATTAATTGAAAAGTAATATTCTCTTAGGATGTACTATAAATAATTTGAAATAGTATTTCATGCGTCTAAATCAGCAATTTCTATATATATATATATATACTCTTTTACATCCGTCTCAATTAATTAATGTCATTTACAAGCACGCTAAAGGAAATATTCGCCTAAATATTTCCGGTTGCTATTCTCAAACACATAGTATTTTAAATACCTACTAATTATTTATAAAGTAAATTATTTCTCGCTTGAAATATTTTTACCCAAGTCCGACACATTTTACATTAAACTCTAAATAACAGGAATAATCAACTTAACGACGTCAACACAGTATAACAAAGATTTTCTCTGTTACAAAAATTCATTGAAGCCAGAGATGGACCAAGCTTCACAAAAAAATGTACCAGCGTCCAAAGAACCATCGTCGCGCACACATCAGTGCAACTCGTCGTACATCAATACTTCTTTGTGCGAATAAATATTCAAGAGATGAAAGTGCAAGGACCTATTCGCGTGACGGTTAAGAGGTTAGCATGTCACGGATCACGGACAGGGACGTTCGAGTGTCGCGTGAGCGATTAACGTCCGCGTTTCAGGTACGAGGGAAGTGAACTGTTTACATTACAATAATCGTTACAGCGATCGTTGTCGTTGCGTCCGCGTGAAAAACGACTGGTCGTATTCCCTGAGAACGTATTCGACGCGCGGACACGGCAGCCGGCTGATCCCACCCGGCGGATTCCAAGCTGGAGGAGTGGGGATGGGTCGCGCGACGCGGCGGTCGGCGTAGATTGACACCGCGCGGCGTAGCGGGGCGGAGTGGGGAGCGTAACGCGCGTCGCGCTACCTGCCCCCACTCCGCCGCCTTGAAATCCGGCTGAACCGCCTGACTGCCGTGCGCGTGGACATTGCGAGACTTAATTAGACGAACGTAAGACTCGTCGCACGTATTCCCACGTATTTTCGCTACCCTCAGCTGCATGTTCGGAGATGTTTGCACGTTTCGACGACATTCGTTCCGCACGGGAGATCTCGTGTCCGGGATTATGGTGATCGGGAGCATGAGCTCGGTTCGATTTCGTTATGATACTCGATTGCATGGTGAGAGAATGGTACTGTGCTACTGGGAGGCCGGAGTCATTCCAATCAACGATCACGTTTGGTAAATGTTGAGAGTTTCGAATGTTCGTCATCCCGTAATGGCGCGGAGCTGGGCGATTCGAATGAACGCCGCTTATGCTTGTGTAATATTAAAATCTTGCTTCGGTAATCTGCTAATTATGCCGGAGCGTTACGAGCACGCCGAGGCAAGCTGTTTGAAAAATCGATACTCCTGCTTGAAACCAGCAGGAGTTTCCTATAGAAAAACGTTCATTGATCTATGGTCTCTTATTTTACGCTCTGTATACATTAATGTTTAGGGCTGGTGCTCAGTTGGGAGGCTGGAGAAGAGTTTATTTTCTCTCGAAAACTGCGACAATTTGTCGAGAAAATGTTTTCATTTTTAAAAGGGCTTATTTTAAGGAGCGACCAAACGATTTCACTTGAAAATATTTATCGATTAAAAAGTTATGGCTGTCTCAAAAGATCCTATTAAAACAGAATTTTGGATGGCGGACGTTTCAATGTTTTTATTTTGAATAAAATCGTCGATCAATAAAATATAAAAATCGGTAATATAATACCTTTTTTTATCAAAATTAGTTCAGCTATAATTTTGCAATTGACAAATATTTCGCAATAAAAAAATTATATCGTACTCCTTAAAACAAGCTTTTTCAAGTACGAAAGCGTTTTTTCGAAAAGGTTTCTCGGTTTTCGGGAAAAAAATTCTCAAAGTGACCCCTCGGGCTTTCAACGATCTACGGAAAAAGAGGAACATGTTTCTTAAAAATAAAGCCAATTGAGCGACCGTCTCGAATGACGCGACGTGCAGGAGATGAACATGATCGAGAAGATCAAAAACGGCGTGCGCGTGACCCGGACGGATCGATCGTTATCGATCGGCGTCGGGGTGCACCTGACGCAGCATATGCACCGACCAAAACCACAATGCAATTAGAACTATATAGAAGATATATACAGATTGTCCCAAAAGTGACTCGAAATCGAGAATCAAAGGGTTCCTGAGGCGATTTGAAGCATCTTTTTCCTTTGCGAAAATTCAATCCGTGGCTTCGTTTGCGAGTTATTAACGAAAAACGCTGACGAATCAGCGCGCGAGAACAGCTGGCGCCGCGCCGTCGCTATACTTCCGCTGTACTCGCTCTCCCATTGGCCACCGTTTTTCGTTAATAACTCGTAAACGAAGCCTCGTAGAACATTTTCGCAAAGGACAAAGTTGCTTGAAATCACCTCAGGAATTCACCAATTGCGAGCGACCTTTGGAACACAGTGTATATACACGTGTATGTATGTGTACATGTGTGTCGGTCAGATAGGAAAGCTTTCAACATTTGCAAAGATATCCTTCATGCAGGTGAGGGTATAATGAGGGGTGTAACAAAAGCTTCTTTACGACAAAAAACAACAAACAACATTCCAACATATGTTGTAACGAAAGGTGCATTCCTTGTACGCAACTTGATCGCATAATTACTGTTCTACCAGTATACATGGTGATCGACCCGACGTTACGGAATAACAATCATAATCATAATAACAGTAACAGTAATAATTAAAAAGAAAGTAATAACAGTAATAATAATAATAATAATAGTAATAGTAATAAAAACGAACGAAAACGAATAGAGAGATGGGAGCATAGATGTGAAGAATACTTGAAGAAATAACGCAGATATGAAAGGGAGATAAAATACAGGGTGTCCCAATTTAACTTGACTCGCGGAATACGATGAAGACGGGATTGCAAGCACCATGGACAAGAATTCAGACCGTTCGGCATTTATGGTTGCTCTAGAAGACCGTCGGAGATTGGAACTATCAATGACGGTCGATGGGTTGCATGAGCGGAATAATCCTGATCACGGTTCGCATAACTTTTCAGGCATTTGTAATTCCCAATTATTTTTCATTGTTTGCAAATTTAGCAAAATTATTATATTTCTTAATCTCCAGATTCGCGGTCGAGTTTCAAATTTCGCAGAAATCAACCCCTTGTCCTGCGATTTATTTATTTATTCGTCTAGTATAGATATTTAATGTTATAATATATAATATATATTATAATTATATATTGTATATTTAATATTGTAATATGATACATTATAACTATATATTCTATATTTAGTATTATAATATGTAATACATTATAAATATATATTCTATATTTAGTATTATAATATGTAATACATTATAATTATATATTAGATATTATAATCCATAATATACATTATATTTATATATTATAATCTATAAAATATCACATTTATATACTCCAACATACAATATACATTACATCATATACCAATTAACAACCCAAAACCAATGATTCTGATTTTTATTAATTTTATATAAATTTCAAATATTTCGTCTACAGATTACACAACATATTTTTCTAATAAAAGCGATTTTTCTAATAATTAAATAATTTCGAATAAAATTGAAGAAAAAGATCCCGATTACTTCAAAACGAATTGAACAAAATTGAATCTTCTGGTTAACCTTAAAACATTTATAAACAATTAATTTAACACAGTGCAACAAAGGGTTAACGTGAATCGTCTTCAATTCCGATCTCCTGCGAGCCATTAAATCCCTCAACCGTGATTACGAATGGCCAAAAGTCATGGATCCCGTCACAGTAAACAACTTCTACGGGGTGCCGCGAATCGAACCGACCTACCCGCTGCAGTACGCTCGCCGAACCAATGCGGATGCACCGGACGACTCGGACATAGTAAAAATACGTCCGCTGATCAAACCGGAAACGAACACTCCCCGATCTAATATCGCGCATTGATCCGCGTACTGCAACAGTTCGATCGCTGAATATTCCATTCGCATCGTCATCAACATTAACGGAGATGATTAGAGTTGGATCAAGTGAAACGGGACGTTCTTTGTACGACGAGACAGAAAGAGGGGGAGAGAGCAAGAGAAATACAAAAAAGGACGAGAGAGAGAGAGAAGAGTAGAGAAGAGAAACAGAGAGAGATAGAGAGAGAGAGAGAAAGAGAGAAAGACTGACACAGGGTAACAGAGAGAAAGAGAGAGAGAGAAAGACTGACACAGGGTAACAGAGAGAAAGAGACAGCCGGTAAAGAGAGAGAGAAAAGAGAAAGAGAAGAGAGAGAGAGGAAGAGAGAAAGAGAAATAGAAACATGCAAACGCGCCGTGGACTCGAAAGCGCCGACCAAAGCGTTTTGTTACACCGCTCGACTATTGAACTCTGCCTTCGTTCTATCCTCGGTTTGATCTATTAGCGATCGCGCTAATTATCCTCGAGGCAGCGAGCATCAGCCGTTTCGTGTTCGCGGCCGATGCGACTCGCAGAGAACCGTGTTTTTCGAGCTCTCCTCGAGCCCCTGCGATTCGCAGCACACGCCGGCGATGCGGGAGCGCAGAGCGACGCGTGCGCGTCGACGCACGCGCGGCCTTGTCTCTCTCCGTCACGTGACCGCCAGCTCTCGCGGCCGAGTGGCGGCGCAGCCAGCCGGCGAGCCTGACACGTGACCGCTCCCAGTCTCTACTTATCCGACGCGTTGTTTGTTCTCCTTCGTTCTCGACGCTCACCTTTATTTCGTTCCCACTCGACGGGACGACTCGCGTCGTTGTGTATACACGCGTTAAACATTCTCTATCTTTCGTTACAGTTCTTACAGGACGGTTCGACTTGCCAACGACACATTTCCAGTGAATGTACATTCGAGACAAGTTTACGTGAACCGTTTGTCACCTAATCTGCCGATTCGCTGATTCTCTGTCGGTCTAAATGCGATATAGTTTTGTTCTGTATTGTAAAAATGGGCGTTCACCCGTCTATATATATATATAAATCAATTGAATTGAATTAAATTATATTAAATTAAATCGGATCATAGTAAATTAAATCGGATTATATTAAATTAAATTTGGTTGTATTAAATTAAATTTGCTTATAGTAAATTAAATTTGCTTATATTAAATTAAATTTGGTTATAGTAAATTAAATTTGGTTATAGTAAATTAAATTTGCTTATATTAAATTAAATTTGATTATATTAAATTATACTGGATTATATTAAATCGAACTGGATTATATTGAATCGAACTATATCAAATCAACTCAAACTCAATTACATTTAATTAAATTAAATTGAGTTATATTCGATTAAATTAGATTAAACTAAATTAAATTAAGTACAGCCGCGTACTCTCCGCGAAGCTGTGCAACAGAATTTCCGGTCGTAGGGATGCAGGTGATTCCTCGCGACAAAGCGACGTCTCTTATCGTCGTCCGAGGAGCGTCGCTTCGAACGTCGTTCCTTTTATTTTCGCTGCGCGAATTATTCGTTGGGTAATTAGCAGACCGCGAGAAAATAAAAAAATACGAACGATTAAAAGAATCTAATAATGCAGCGGTTCTCAACTTACTAAACCGGTCGAAGAAGAAAAGAAATTTTTAACCAGGCTTCCGAAAATCGACGGGGATGATTAATACTTCGCGTAAAGGTCCGTTGTCCAGTAATCGGGCGCGCGTGGTTCGACGAACGGCGGCAGGTCCGCGGCACTCGATTGTGCGTGCGCAGAGCGTCCGGCGACGCATCGATTAAAACCGGGTAATAAATAATTGTTAATTAACGATACACAGCCGTCGCTTCCGCAAACATAATTCAATGCCCCGTCGAACCGTAGACAGCCGCGCGACAAAAATCCAGCGAGGAGTGATCGATTTTCGAAGCGGACGCTCTCGGCGGAAGGCTCGCGCGGAGCTTCGTGGTTTCTCGCTTGGTTCTGGGTAAGCGATCGGGTATGTTCGATTACTAGATCAGTAACGTTGTTGGATGACGGTGGCCGTTCAACGTTATCGAGTGACACGCAGTGGCTCTGCACGATGTCTCTCGATACCGCAGTCATTTGTCGCCTCGAGAACGCGGCGTCCGCACCGAACTTCAGCGCATCCCTATTTTGACCAGTCAGCAACCCCTTTCGACCATGTGCGAGATAATATAATTATACTGTATGTGTTCGATATTCTTCGTAATTTAATTCTTTTTTTATTATTTTAATTTTCTAAATTCTTGATCTTATCAAATGTTTTATCTAACCCTAGAACTACCCCTTTGGACTGCAAACGACCCCATTGAGATTTTTATGGAGGAACAAGTGAAAATTATCTTGAAAAATTCGTATTAATTTCTTGCTTTTTTAATTTATGTTTTGAAAATAATATGAGTGGTATTTTAATTATTATGATTTTGTTAATTATATAGGAGAATAGAGGGTTCCAGGGTTGACGAAAAATATCGAAGTACGTTTTCTTTTTAAACAATTAGCTGTTTTTGACGAGTATATTCGTCGTTAATATTTTTGCTACGACGAGTATACTCGTCAGCAACTAATAGCAACAATTTTCGCCGTGACGAGTATACTCGTCGCAAACAGCTATCTTGGTAAAAGCCGTAGAAAATTGTAACGAAGAGTTACGAAAAATTGGAAGACAATTTTCCGTTCAACTCAGCGTCGAATTAGCTCGCTGAAGCTTTGTGCGAACAATTTAGTCGAGCAGAACTAAATTAAAATCGAGCAATAAATTAAAGCTAAATTAAAAAGGAAAGTACATCGTCAGAAACAGTGACCCTACCATAACACGTGAAACGACAATTTGTTTTCTATAAAAACCGTGTGCTACCTTTTTGCACTGTAAACAAATCCTGAATTTATATTGTAAATAGATACTGAATTTACATTGTAAATAGATACTGAATTTACACTGTAAATAAATCCTGAATTTACATTGTAAATAAATCCTGACTTTATATTGTAAAGAAATCCTGAATTGATGCTATAAACAAATACTGAATTGACGCTATAAACAAATACTGAATTGACGCTATAAACAAATACTGAATTTACGCTATAAACAAATACTGATCTTATACTGTAAACAAATCCTGAATTTACATTGTAAATAAATCCTGAATTGACGCTATAAACAAATCCTGAATTTACACTGTAAACGAATCCTGAATTTACGCTATAAACAAATACTGAATGAAACAACCGTGCCATGAACCAAAATATTAAAAATGCTGCGGCTTTCTCGAGGCTCGACAAAAGTATACGTAATCGGAAAACAATTATCATATCATCATATCATCATATCTTTGCTTCCATAGCGCCTAAACGTTCGTTTACCCAGCATCGACGTCACAAGCGACAAAAGGGCCCACACAAACGGGCTCATTATATTAATATATTATAATATATTATATTATAATATATTTAACTTAATGCAACCCTATATTAACCCTTCCCGCGCCACTCTCGTCGCCGTAAAATCACCTTTCTCCCATTGCACGCGAGATAAACACACGATTGAAACCAACCAATATATATTCTATGCAAATATGTACATGTATATAGAAACATACATAATACGTGAAGCGGAAGAGCGGGGACGGGGCTAGGAGAGACGTCAGTGTCGGTGTGTAATGTTCTTGTGCGTTTCTCAAGGTGGCGACAATGTCTGGAATGCACCGAGTTGCTACGTACGTGTCGGTATGTCGCGCGCAGAGCTCGCCGTGATCCAGAGATTTCGAGGCCGAAATCACGGTCACGCTCTCGTCGCGGCGACGCCGTTCGTTTTAGCCGGCCGATCGGCGGCATTGGCGTAGCACCGTCCGAAAATATTATTTATATTCTCTGTCTCGCAGACCGCCGCGGTGAAGCGCGCGACGGCTCGCCACCAGTCTTCGCAGGGAAATAAGTTACGCGAGGAGTGGGGATATTTGACGCATGCGCGGGAGTCTCGGTGAGCTGCGTGGCGAGTCTACAGGGTGGCACCTGTTGTATTGGATCACACCTCGCACGGTAGAACTTTGATTACGCGAATTAAAAATTGATAGACAGATTCGATTAATTATTGAAATAAATATTTAAATAATAAAGATCCAGAGAAAATACAGTTCGGTTAATCGAGGTTCTGCCGTACCGTTATTTTTATTAAAGCGGATAATTTATTGACCCGGTAGATCCGTCAAGTCGTTTGCGAGACTCTCGGCGCACGCGTCGCCTGCCCCCACTCCTCGCGTAACTTATTCCTCTGCGAACGCTGGTCGCGACTGCGAAATTTCTCGGTCGGCACCGTTGCGACGGACACGCGAGACGTGTCCAGAAATATCGATTAGCCGCGAAGAATTTCCATAATAAAGCGCGACGAATGGCAAACAGAACGCGTAAAATCGTTCCTGAACAAGTCGGACCGGCGCACGCGGAACACGCTCGGAAGCAATTTAATCGAAATGCCGCGCTATTGTTCGCTCTGTGTCGCATCGCAATGATCGCTATTGTTTGCTGCGTATCTCTCGTTATTAAAATCGTCTCCGCTGTTCTTCGTTCTGCTTTGTTGCTTTAAGAACTATGGAATTGTTTGCGTTGGACATTTGTTAAAAACGCCGGGTGATTGTTATTTAATTTCTTGTACTGTGATTTTTTTCATAGATTGTTAATAATTGTTTGTCGTTGACAAGTGGATGGAAGATTTGGAAATTAGCAAATCGGAGGCAAAGTAGTTAGAGATTTTTTAGAATTTATGAACACTTTTATATTTATAGTATTTTTCTTTTGGCGATATTGTTGATAGATGACATAATTCGTTTATGGTTGTGTGTCTGTATGCTGTATTTGATAGAGACGATTTTTTCTTTTTTCATATTTTGTTCGAACGAAACACTTTTATAGAATACTTAATTTGATAAAGAATGTTAAAGTGTGTATTATTTTTGACCAGTTAGCTGGGTTTGACGAGTATAGTCGTCGTGAAACATTTTTTAATATGACGAGTGTGCTCGTCAAGAACGAATGGCGATATTTTGTAATATGACGGATATACTCGTCACGATAAAATGTTGACATTTTCTTTTGTGACGTATATACTCGTCACGATAAAATTTTGACATTTTGTAACATGACGAATATACTCGTCACGATGAAATATCAACATTTTCATATAGGACGAGTATACTCGTCACGATGAAATATCAACATTTTCATATATGACGAGTATACTCGTCACGATGAAATATCAACATTTTCATATGTGACGAGTATACTCGTCACGATGAAATTTTGACATTTTGTAACATGACGAATATACTCGTCAAGAACAAATGGCGACATTTTGTAATACGACGAATATACTCGTCACGACGAAATATTGACATTTTGTAACATGACGAATATACTCGTCACTATGAAATATCAACATTTTCGTATATGACGAGTATACTCGTCAGGATGAACTATTAACATTTTCTTACGTGACGAATATACTCGTCACGAACAAATGACGACATTTCGTAACATGACGAATATACTCGTCACGATGAAATGTTGACATTTTCTTACATGACGAATATACTCGTCACGAACAAATGACGACATTTCGTAACATGACGAATATACTCGTCACAATAAAATATCAACATTTCCCTATACAACGAATATACTCGTCAAAAGCAGCTAACTGGTTCTCACTCTATTTATCTACCATTTGCAAAATCATCCAACAAATACCTCAAATAACAAAAGACCTAACCTAAACAATAATAACAATAATAATCATAACAGTAACAATGGCCCAACCGCCACAGAAAAAAATTCATAAAACGCAACAACGAACGAACAACAGCAGGCTATTTGAGCTACTTGAATTTCCCGGAGCATGTTCCGCGAGACGAGCCTCATACGCGCAGGAATCCCGTGACACCTGATTTCCGTAGTGGCACGTGTCGGCACGTGTCGTAACAGAGAAAACGTAACGTGTTCTGAAATAACATCTGCATTAAGCTGAAAGAATGGGCAGTTTACAGTTCCATAAACGTTACTGTTCAAGTACAGAGAAAAAGAGAGCTCTCTACGTCCATGGGGGAGGACACCACTGCTCTCGTCCAATGGCGAACGCTACGGACATATACGCTTTTGCAATCACAGCGTGTGTTTTTCTTCCTGTACGTGAACCAGTAATTTCTTCCTTTTGTTTTCTCGTGTGGAATCGTATCTCGCGATTAATATGCTTGCGTACATCTCTGTTTATGTATTTCTATGCGCGTGTGTCTGTATATACGTGTGTTCGTGTCTCTGTATATATATATGCGTATACGTGTGTCTATATATATATACGTGTGTTCGTGTCTCTGTATATATATATGCGTATACGTGTGTCTATATATACGTGTGATCGTGTGTCTGTATATACGAGTATACGTGTGTCTGTATATGCGCGTATACGTGTGTCTGTATATACGCGTATACGTGTGTCTGTATATACGCGTATTCGTGTGTCTGTATACATGAGTTCGTGCCTCTGTATATACGTGTGTTCGTGTCTCTGTATACATGAGTTCATGTGTCTCTGTATACGCGTATTCATGTGTCTGTATACGTGTACAGGTGTGTAGAGAGTGCGCGACGTGTCGGTGCACGTGTCCTCGGGGAAAAACGTGAAAACCGTCTTCCAATGGCGCCGCTTAATTAAATACCGTACAGCTCCGAAAATATAGACAGACTTTGCTCTACAGAAAATACGGTTCTCTCCTATCGGACGCTCTACGATTAACACGTTGAGCGCCACGCGTATTTCTAAGGCAACCCCGTTCAGGCCACGCGCGCTGCTTAGAAGCGCTGCTATTCTAGGGCCAGTGTTTCTTACATGCTGTCAGTCACCGGTGACCGACACGGCTTAAATGGAAAGTCTAGTGTCCGCCACTGATGACTGACGCGGCCTAAAGGGAAAGTCTAGTGTCCGCCACCGATGGCGGACGCGGCCTAAAGGGAAAGTCCAGTGTCCGCCACCGGTGACCGACGCGGCCAAAGTCTAGTGTCCGCCACCGGTGACCGGCACGACCTGAACGGAAAGTCTAGTGTCCGCCACCGGTGGTGGACGCAGTCTAAACGGAAAGTCTAGTGTCCGCCACCGGTGACCGACGCGGCCTAAACGGAAACTATAGTGTCCGCCACCGATGGCTGACGTGGCGCCAACGTGTTAATGGGGCCGCGAAATCGCTGAAACGAATCCTGACCGGCTCGAATCTTTTTTCCCCCGATACCTCTCTCAGGGAACATACCCCCCAACACCTCCGCTGCTCTCTACCTCTACCTATTATACGAGCACGCATTTCTCGGACTCGGCAAGCCCTAAACGTTAGCCCCTCCGTTACCACGGTTATGCTTTTACGTTGTTTCTATAACAGTTAAATCTATCAC
>CM052162.1:20999714-21011811 GCA_028455555.1 Augochlorella aurata | reverse complement strand
GAACAAAAGCTATTCACATCCGCAAGGACAAGACTCTCGGGTCGTCCTCAAGGCCGTCGACCTTGCCAGTCGAACCTATCGAATCCCCAAGTCGAGTACTATACAACCATTCTTTCCGGAGCCGTCCCGATGATCAGAATTCTCCCGGAAATTCCCATTCGTCTTCGTTACCGGTATACGGCGAGTCGTGAGAAAAAAAGACGAAGAAAAAGACGAGGAGGACAACGACGAGGAGGAGGAGGAGGAGGAGGAGGAGGAGGAGGGTGAAATTGCGGAGGACAAAGCTGAGCGCATTATTTCTGATTCCAGGTGACAGTGAACGATCGCCTGGCGCTACGAGGTCCGCTTCTTCTGCCTTTCCTGGCCGGCTTCACCGCTCTCAGCGAGCTCGACCTGTCCTTGGACAAGTCGACGATCGGCGGCAGCAGCGGCTCGTTGCTGTTCATCGACGACAAGATCCTGCAGCAGTTCTTCGGCTGCCTGTCCTCCCACTTCCGCAACCTGCAGTCGCTCAGGATCAACTTCTGGCGGGTGACACTGGAGGACAGCGACAAGACGATGCGCCAGATCGCCAAGTACCTGAAGCTGTGCAACCTGAGCTTCCTGAAGGCGAACGGGCTGATCGTGACCGACAGCGCGAAGAAGGTGCAGATGGAGCACGTATTCGTGCAGACACTGATCACGCACCTGCAGTACCTCACCTGGCTGTGCCTGGACGGCGTCGAGCTGACGGAGACCCAGGCGTCCAGCGTGGGGAAGTGCGTGCGGGACCGGTTCCCCGGCACCTCGTTGGAGATCAGCGCGAAGGACGTCCACGTGAAGTCCGTGAAGGCGCTGGTGACCGCCGCGGAGGAAGGCGGCAGGGCCGAGGTGGTCTACACGGGCGGGTCGAACTGCAGGCTGAAGATCACCAAGGTCCAGAAGAGCGGCAAGGCGAAGAAGAAGTGAGAGCCGAGCCCCGGGAGACGCTCGGCGGAAATATAGAGGATTCTTAGTTGCCTGGTCGGGGGGAGCGTCGTGGCCGGCGGGAGCCGACGGCGAATCGGATCGTGAATCAGAGGACGATCGATCCGGTGAAACGGATCTTGGGGCCGGTGACACCTAGATAGAGGACGTAAGAGCGTAGCTTTAGGACGAAACGATCGTAATTTCAAGAGGCGTGTATCGTCGACGATTTTTAGCCATAAGAGGCAGCCTAGGATGATTAAGAGGATTAAGAAACGATTACGGACACGCGGCGGCGGAGGGGAGGATCGATGGGGCCGACACTTTCTGGATCTCCGTCTTACTGTGATTTCCTTTTGCGCGAGTGGTCGCCCTCCTAAACGACGGATCACCGGGTAGCGCTGTGGTCCAGGTGTCCTTGTTTCGCCGGTAGCAGTTCCGCAGCGTCTTCGACCGACGCGGGCTGCTCGCGCGGATTATTAAACGGGGGGCGGGGTGAAACGCGAAAGAGGCTGTTGCAAACTAGATACGTTCGTTGTTATTAGATGGACTGTAAAATACGACTCAGAGTAATATATTATTATGATTATCGTCATTATTGCGACTCACCGATCACCAGGATTATTATTGTATTATTATCCTCATTATTATTAGCATAGATTCTTGAATCAGGATTATCGAGTGTTAAACGATCGATTCGACGGGCGATCGACGATCCAAGAGTGAAATGGCTTTACGGGGGACGAGGGGCGCGTTTGTTGGGGACTTGAAGAAATTTTATAGATATATATATATTATATATTCTATATAGTAGCGCGTAGAGGAAAATAAAAACGTGTCCGGTGTTCGGCGGACTATTATTAAGAGCGAACGGCTATTGTATTGTAAAGAAACACGGGGACAGGCGAAACGAAAGGACGTGCAAACACGACTGCCAAATTCGTAAAAATCGTAGACCGCGATCTAGGCCGGTATTAATCAACAAGTTCGTCACTTTGTAGGGTAAGCGCGCGATACGCCGATCTCTATTGATCGACGAACCGACCACCGGGTGCGATTTCACGCGATCCACCTGGGAACTGCGGCCAGCAGCCGACTGCAGGGGGTCAATGTAACTGCCATGCACCTGTTGGATCGAGCTAATTCGGTCGGCGTCGGTTCAGCTTCGCGCGAGAAACAGTTCCACGAACCGCGGGTGATTTCCTCTTCGGTCCCACGTGCGATTACTTCGCGAACGGAACGAACATTTTCGATCACCTTTTATCGTCCAATCGCGGGGGGTCCACGCGGAGCGTTACTCACCGATCCAACGTTTCGTAGCGACTCGAGAGTATGCTGTCAGACGGTCTTGTCGACGGGAGGAGAGGTCCGAGGTTCGTCGATAGGTCGAATGCTAGGACTTTCTAATGAATTCTATTTAGAAGACGGAGCTCTTCGAGCGTTTCTCCATTTTGCATCTTTCAACGGGAACCGAAACGTTCTTGGAAATCGTTGTCGGGTTGGTCGAATGGTTGCTTCGTTCTTTCGCGATGAAACGATAGACGATTTTTCAATATTTAGAGTAAATAACACACTTTTTGACACTTTGAAATACTTGTGCTCGTAGAAGACTCGCTTTTCGTTTGAGGATACCGAATTTTTGAAAACGCCCTCGTGATACGAAGTTTTTTTAAAGAACGAAACAATTTTCCAAACGACCAATAGTTTGCATAGATGTCTGCTGCAACGGGAGGGTACTTTGCTCGTGAACGTTGAGAAAGTTCTCGGTGATCAATGAACAATATTTTTCATATTTAAGTAGATAATTCACGGTTCCGGCGAGAACCGATAGATTACTCTTGAAAGTAACAATTTTAGTTTGAATAGAATGTAGAAGATGACGAGAGCGGTTGCTTTGTTCGTAATTAATTATTCTGGTAATACTATTAATAAATAATATTTTTCGTAGACAATTGACAGTTGAAATAATGATCTATGAATCTTTCGACCGAAGTGTCTAAAGAGTGACTTGTTCCGACAGAAGAATTCTTTTCAAAGAGGTTTCCAAGGCTAATATTTTCTGATTAAGTTACGTCAACTCCTGAATATACTGTATAATATCTATCTACACTGTTCCGTATATTATTTATCCCGACAATTGATGTACCTCGAATTTCTTCTTTCGAAGAGCAGACCACAGCGACCCGGGGCTGTTCTCCGGCATGCCTTTCGGCTCGGGAGGTATACGGCTTGTTTAACTATCTTATTCCGTTGTTGAAGTCGACGCGCAACGCTTTGCGTGAGCTCCCTCGTTAGGTATCCAGGGGCAAGCGTTCCTCACGATTTTTCATTTTTGATAGTTTACTATGTGTATATAAAAGACGCATTGATCGACACCGTACAGGGCGGACGAGATATTTAAATGTACGATCTGTTATATTTGCGAGCCGTTTTAACGATGAACGCTGACACCACCTGGGTGAAGCCTGAAGCTGGCGCCACGGTGGGATCAGCTTCAGCGATTTTATTATAAATATTTATGTATTTATATGTGTATACATATCCTTCAAATAAATGTAATATGTGTTTCAAGAAGTCCGATTATTTCCCACTGTCGATCGTCCTTGTCCTCGTCAAATATTTCACGGAAAAACAGTAGGTCAAAACAGTACAAATTGGGAATTTTCTTTACAATCTCCAGTGTTCGCAATGCATCACAACTGACATAACCTTGTCAACACAAGAGAGTCCCGGATAAGTATAAGTATGTTTCTTTATTATTTACACTATGTCGATGCTGAGGTTCCTCCCTTCTGTCCTCGATCTATACAATAATGTTAATAAAATGTAACAATAAAACTTCGTAATTTGAATAACTCGGTCACTTTCGTCCTGGAAATTGCGCGATGCCTCGTAAATAAAAGAGTCCGATGTCCGTCATGTTCTCTACCGCCTTTGTACACGCACGATTATCGTATAGAAGATGTTATCGGTTCCGGACGATGCTGTTTTACAACGTTACAGCATCGGGTGTAACACCAGCGCACCTCGGCTACATGGAATGTCCTGATTATCCTTACGATTTACGCAGAGCCGTGCCGACAAGTCTCGCGTCGTTAGAAAACTTCTATCGACTAAAAACGCAATCTTGTAAACTGTTCTTAATTTAAAGCTTCGTTTATTTCCATGCCATTTTGCGCAGCTATGTTTCTATCTGTCTTATCGTTCGATAAATTATTTCCGCTTATCGGTCGTCGAGAACGATGTCGCGCCGGTGAAAATGACGACGTGTTCGACGACGACCGTTTTCGTGAAACATGCAATACAATGTCATGCTCGCTTCGTAAAGTTCGCAAATTCTCTACGGTACACTCATTTTGATATTACGCGAAATTTGCTTATGGAGCTTGTTCTGTGTTCTGATGTCAACTATCGAAGTTGACGGAGTTAGGTCCACTTAAGCAGCTTTTTGTATGAATCTAGATTACTCGCCAGCAGCTAAATACCTTCGGAGTTCCGAGTCAAAATGGACCCGGGCACTGCCCGATAGAGCGTACAACATAAATACAAATATTGAGGAAAGTGTAACTTCACGCAAACGTAAGAATCTCAATTTATATTACATTTTATAAAGTTGTGATTCCACACATTCTTTCGTTAGTAATGACTAGTTGTCTACATAACGCCCGAGATTCGCGTTATAAATAGCGATGTACAGAAATACTTATGGCGACAACCTAATGCAAATTAAAAAAAAAAATGCTGTTCGACGCTAGCCCTGCGATCGTAAAAAAATCCTAACAACATTACGCACCAGTAGTAGTTTCCTCCTAAGATTTAAATGCAATCTTATGTAAAGGCTTCGATGAATAGATACAAAAGTTAATCTGAGACTTTCGGTGAGCGAGTGTTATAGTATCGTAGTTTCCGTAAACGAAGATCGGTTTTAAATTCGGCAAAGAATAGTCGTTCAATGTCTACATATGTACAATAGCAAAAATGAAGGAATGAGAGTTGTAAATGAAATGTAGTCGTTAGTAGATTCGGATCCTGTGTCCTACGACGGTCTTAAACAATTTGTAATCCGAGTTGGTATTTACTGTTGCTCAGAACAATGCGTCTGCACAGCTTCAGAATGGTAGAGATATTCTGCAGCACGGCTAAATTCCTGGTATGCTTCTGGCAGACCCCGCAGACAGATACAGTCTTGGAGCACTTGTAAGAACACTTCATGACATTAACGTCTCTCCTAGATCACATAGGTGCAGAGTCCAGCTGGACCGTTAAATGTCTTACTCCAGCTGCTTGGAATATCATCTGTGTGTGCGCTACAACGTACTTGGGGTCTACTGTTCTAGCCACTTCCAACTTCAAACACCCGACATAGACGTCCGAACACAAGGTCCAGAAATGCGGTTCTTGTACACTGTATACTCCAGCCAATTGGGTCACTTTGTTGTAACACTGCGGCAGTACGTGATCCAGTGCCGTCGGCTGCCTTTGCATTAATATTTCCCATGAGTCTTTCATCAGCGAAAGTACACTTAAAACTATCAATACTGCGATCAACATCGAGCAGATTGGATCAGCTATGAACCAGCCAAACAGGCGCATCAGCACTGCGGATACGATCACGCCCACGGATCCTAAAGTATCTGCTAAGATGTGCAGGAACACTCCTTTCATGATCTGAGAATTTGTGCCACTGAAGGAAGGGTCGATTTCAATGTCATGGTGATCGTGGCTGTGGTTCGAATGGGAATGTCCATGACCACCGTGAGAATGGGAGTGAGAATGGCCATGACCCGATCCATGACCATGCCCGTGTCCATGATGGAACACGTATATTCCTACTAAATTAACTACTAGTCCCAAGACGGATACAACGAGAAGCCTTTCGTGTTTCACCTCTGGCGGTTCGATAGATCTTTCTACAGCTTCCGACATGATGAACAAGGCAATGAAGAATAATAATAGAGCATTAACGAAGCCTCCCAAAACCTCTGCTCTAACATATCCGTAGGAATATCGTTCGTTCGCCTTCCACTTTGTAATAACGGACGCAGCTAGACCAAACAATAATCCTGTGCAATCAAAGAACATGTGGAAGCTATCCGAGATCAAGCCCAAACTGTTCGTCCATACTCCGTACAATAATTCAACAAACGCAAAGGACAGATTCAGCAGGAGAAATAGAAACAAGTTCCTGGTGTTTTTGTCAGAAAATATCAGATGTTTCCATCCTAGTAGCTTCTTCTTTATCCGGCTCCCCAGATTCCTCTGGTCTTTGTGCGAAAGGGGAAGCATTTTGCAAAATTGCCAGGGCTTTGTTCACAAATGATCTCCCTATAAAGACGAATTTTATCAATACAACACGATCGAACAGAAAAGTTGCATTCAAAATTATAATGAATCTTACAAGACCTTTAAATTTGTCCAGAAGGTTGGAAGCCGTTATTGGAGCCGGTAGGAGATCTGAAAAATATTAACATAATTATTACATCCACTTTTGTATACATCTCTCTCACATTCTTTGTTTTCTTCATAATAAATTCAATAAATAGTGTCACCTTTTTAACGTGTGTTTGAAATCTATTCATACACAATCTAAAGTCAAAACACGTGTTAAAGTTATCGTTTTCGTCATATCTAAAATTTATGGGCGTGTATGTACACTTTTGTGACTGACTGTAGGTGCTACATATGTTACCCCGAAATTACGTTTTTCTGAATAAACATTACTCGATTGTTTCAATATGCACAATGATAGAACAGTTTATACGCGAATTTTACGCGTCAATGAAAACAATTGTCAAACATAATTAAAAATATGTTGCGAACAAAGTCGTTGGCCACACAGCTGATTATATGCGAGCTTTGCTTATCAGTGAATAATACCGGTTGAATCAACACCGGGATTTGTGCCTGCTAAATTGGTCACAGCGTTCTAAAGAATCTTTTCCGTACGCGCTGATTACGTTACTACGATCAAACACAGACCATTAAAAAGTCGCACCAAATAAAAACACAATTGACACGTCACAACGGTGAAAGGTTTCTTAACCTTACAGGAGCCTGACTTATGCGATAGAAAATACCTTTTTAATGCGAAGCTGCGTATAAAAGCGAAGACTCAGGGTGGATTTGGCGACATCAAATGGTATTCTTAAAGCAAATGCATGTTGCAAACGTGTAAGAAATGTAGAAAACCGGGCTCCGAAAATGCTTTGCAGAGCGCCATGCTTAACACGCTGCAGCCACTCCTGAGCCACAGATTACGTACTACACTAGACGTGAAACTATCTACAATACATCTCCCAGGCTGCAACTCGATCCGTTACCACGGGTTAATACAGAAATTTTCTTTTCTGATTGGTTGGCAATTTACTGGTGAGACAGTGCTGTCCTCACAGTCAAAGAAAAGGAGGGAAAACAGCGAGTGAGCAAGAGAGCATGAAATCAGCACGACTTCATATGGAACAAGTCACACCGACGAACAATCTAGCTTGTCGCACTTTACCGTGCTTGCGTTCTTACATTTTGTACTGAGAAATTTAAATTATTTAATCCATTTTAGATCATTCTGAAGTTATGTTCAAAGTCTAAAAACTTATGTACGCATGCGAATTAGAAATTACTGTATTTAAAAATCGAGTTTTGAATCTATGTATACAAATCTTTAATCTCTGAGCGATTGACAGCTCGAGAATAAGTTTACAACACGTGTATATTTTTAATTTACAATTTTCTTAATTATAAAACGCAAAAATTACTTGTAATTTATTTATGGATTGTTTAAATCATTATACGTATTTATTTTCGGTAAATAGTCTCTGCTTTTAATCGGTGACAAAACTGACTAACGTAGTGAAACAGAGGGCGCTGATGCCAATATGATTTAGACATGGCGATGTGCGTACTTCCCTTTTCTTTCCAAGTCGACAGCCATCATGGTGAGTGTTCGCCGTACATTTTTCCTTATTGTTTTCCACTGGAATTAATTGAAACAGCCCCAAAAGTGAAATGAAAGTTTTTCTAAAAGTGCACAGTGAAGCTTCTATTTGAAAAGATTTATGGGAAATGGTATATATTTCGCGTGTGATTAAACGACTAGTCTTTGTCAGTGACTTCGTCCACATGGTGTACCGCTATGCATCTGATACAATTGATCATAAGCTTTTTAGGAGCAATGCACTTTCAGTGAATCGTAAAACAACCCTGCTTGTTCTGAATAGACCATCTTTGATGATGAAAAACTCATGCTAGATATTTGTGATAGCAAAATACTGATTTAATGAGCCTGATTTCTACTCTGTTTCTAGACCTACAATTTATAATTCTTCGAACATTTCATCTAATTACATTTTTTCTTGCAGCCGCCTAAAAAGGATACAAAGGGGTCTTCTAAGCAACCCCAGAAGACCCAGAAGAAGAAAGAGGGAGGATCCGGCGGTAAAGCCAAGAAGAAGGTACTTTCTATTCATTCATATCTGAGATTATTGTCTGAGAATGTTTTAGTGACGAGAATTTATCTACTTGATGGGCCATGAGATAACAATACAACCATGAAACTAAAATTGTTTCAACGTGTGTCCATTGATTTGACTTAAATAGATGAATATTTACACCTTGATTTATTATTGCAGAAGTGGTCCAAAGGAAAAGTACGTGACAAATTGAATAACCAGGTGTTATTCGACAAGGGTACATACGACAAATTGCTGACGGAAGTGACAAAATATAAATTGATTACACCATCCATTGTCAGTGAAAGATTAAAGATTCGTGGTTCGCTTGCCAGGAGAGCACTGATCGTATTGCAACAGGAAGGACTTATCAAACAAGTTGTGCAACACCATGCACAATTGATCTACACGCGTACAACTAAGGGTGATGATCCTGCTGCGTAAATCGTTTTTACGCAATGTATAAATCCGTTTAATAAAAAATATTTAAAAATCCAACTATCGAATTTTTAATTTCATGATTTACAAATAGCCTCTCATGTGCCACTCTGTAACCATAGGCTAAATATAATAGTTTCAACATATTTTTAGCGTTATTTATAGCAACAACAATACAGAGCATTGAATTTCTAATTACGAATGATGTTATTATACTACGTTCACTGATTATTAATTTGCAGGAATTTGTGTTTGTTATACTTCTACTACATTAGTTGACTACATCACAAAAAAACAGCTTCAGAATTAAATGAATGAAATTTTTCATTTTTTTAAACAACTATACAATTCTTTCCACGGAATAAACACTTTATTTGCGAAGATAGTATTGAAATCTTCATAGTTGAATTTATTTACTAAAATGGGCTTTATCCTGTTTAATCTGTCGAAATATTGCCTACGAACACTTACATTCGCTAACAAATGTGGAATTCTACGAGGCAAAAAGTAGCCGCGTCTTTCAAATGGAGCGCCAGGCGTACGAATGCGCAAGAATTTAATTAAATGAAATAAAAATAATTTTTCGACATCGACTGGAACTTTTTTGCAATCCTAAATATGTCCAACATGAAATATGATTTTCCAACTTTTATTGCAACACTCAAAAGGTAAAATATTTTAACTGGAAAGTTTTGAAACATTAGTTTTTATTCTCTTCTGTTTTGAATGTTGTCGAAATATTTGTTTTGTTTAAAAGTGTGTACAGCGCCATTGTATGCAGTAGCAAAATACTCAAACTGGTATACAAAATTACCAACAGTTAATTTTGACTAACAGTTTAAACGTTTTGCCACTACATGTATTGGCGCTGTACGGATCTTTGAACAAAAGCTTCTCCTTCCTATGTTGTCTGATAATTTTATAGAATCGAGGAAAGTATAAAAAATTATATATAACGTTAATTTTTTGAAGGATTGTAAAACAAAAATGTCGTAATACGTCTATGGTTTTATGTATCAGCATATTTGGAATTAGAACGGAGCTTTGCGATTTAATCACAAGAGGCGCCAGATGTCGTGTTTAGTTTAACGTTTCACGACTGGAACATTGCAGCGTTGCAGTCAGTTGAACATAGTATCGACCATTGAACCATCGACCTTAGAAGATCGATGTATCGAATATATGATTGTTTTTGCTAGAAATTTGTGAGGTGTCATAATAAACACGATGCCTGCCACAACAGTGCATAAATTTATAACGTTCATTGGTATAATATCGATACTACATGCTGCTTATTCGGCTGCACAACGTATGTATCACTTGTGCATTTAATATTCCAGTTATTCGAACGTATAATGTGTTAGGTTAACTGTGACATTTTTCCAGATCGTTCTTACTTACGAATAACGGAGCAAGAGTTTACTACTTTACCAATTGATGTAAGTAACGATTACTAAGTTTAATCTGTAAGATATATGATTAATGATATTTTATATGTATATGTATTCTAGATCTTAATACAAGGTATTGTCAGCTTATTTATGGTTATGTACGGTATCATGTACATTGCCGGGGATTTCAAAGAAATTCGGGCAGTAGTCGACTTGGAAAATAAGTCTTGGGAAACTCTACGGAATCTTCCATCATTCCAGGTGTTTAATCATCGTGGTAGATACTTGTACTCAGAGTATATGTAATAAATGTTGTATCTATATTAAATTAATTTGTACAAAATGTAGCTTTATTGCAGTTTACTAAAAATCGTAACAAGAATCCTAGAATTATTTGTTCACACTGTTACCACATACGCCAAACAATATTTCATAGTTTTAATAATGAAAAACAATTCGAGATGCTGTAGAACACTGATTCAATTTCTTATTGTGTATTTAAAAATATACATAAATGTATACATACTTTTCATGGACACAGCTATAAAATATAAATAAAAAAAGATTGTTGATATTTTTATTCCAATTTTTAGCTATGCACTGTGTATTTATTTTATATGAAACAACGAATGAATAGCAAAAGCTTAACTCTGTACAGAGACATCACTTTTTCTGCTTCTTTTTCTCAGCCTCTATCTCCTTCTCCTTCTCAATTTCGGTAACATATTTTTCGATAATGTCGGAATCTAACATCTACAACGGTAAATACATTAACGGTAAATAATACATTAAAAAAAAAAAACGCATTACCAATCATACTGCAAATTTTATACCTGTAAAGGTTGACCGCGTCGCATCACGGCAATTTCTAGATTCTTTTGCCCAGATTGTACTACTTCCAATAAAGCTTTGATAGCTAACTTTATAGAACCTTTCTCAGTCGCCACTTCTTCCGGCGTGTAATATTTTTGTAGAAATTCGTGGACTGTTTTAGCATTTCGACCCGTAGCATTTGCCTAAGTAAAGAAACAAACAATATATTTTGTTCGCTTCGACAATTTTGGAAAACTACACCAAAAATATACCTTCCACTCGTAGTAAATTCCAGAGGGCTCTGTTTGGTACAAGTGGGGAACTCCGTCATAATCGAATCCAGCTAAAAGACACGATATTCCAAAGGGTCTTCTACCATTGCTTTGAGTATACTTTTGTTTTAATCCTGAAAACAATGCTCATAGTTACCAGACTATCCACGAGCAATAGAATGTACGCATTCTGTCGACTCACCTGCTATATACCTAGTTATGTACTCTAAAGTAACAGGATCTTCTACTGTTAATCTATAGCTCTGACATTCGATTTGAGCACGATTTATCAAGACTCTCGCATCGGCGGTTAGACCTGCAAGTGAAAGCACCATGTAATTTTCGGCAAACGAGCGTCGCAGGGGTACAGTTTTAAATCGAACCTGCAAACGCCATGACAACGTGTTCGTCTAGAAGACATATTTTACGGACTGTGCGTTCTTCTTGCAGCTTCGCGACAGACTTCTTTTCAACGCCTAAAACTACAACGTCGTTACCGCGAACACCAACCTAAAATATATGAAACAGAATCGTTGAAGGTATAGCAATAAAACGAGAGAGTACGCCGACCGACTTTACAGAAGGGAAACCGGCGTATTCGATGCTGGAAATACAGAATGAGTTCTGCGAGCTTCTCCGCAAACACGAAGAAGAGGTTAAGCTACATATATCGACGTACCGCCGTGGAACCTTTCCTGACAGCTTCTTGAGCATATTCCACCTGGAGCAAATGTCCGTCGGGCGAAAATACCGTTATGGCCCTGTCGTAGCTGGTTGTCATCGTTTCAACTTT
>CM052162.1:20950658-20999614 GCA_028455555.1 Augochlorella aurata | reverse complement strand
TAATAAAACCTTTATAACTAACTCCGCGATCAATTACATAGAAAATTTTAAATTGACTCTCTTTTATAACTCTGAAGAAGTTACAAAAGATTGTTCAACGGCTAATAGAGCGTACTTTGGTTGTATAGCTTTGGTGCTATGCTACGTTCAAAGTCTAGTGGCATAATCTTCAACGACGAGATGGACGACTTCAGTGCTCCGGGCATAACTAACGGCTTCGATCTTCCACCGTCACCGGCCAATTTCATTCGACCAGGGAAAAGACCCATGAGCTCCATGAGTCCAACGATAGTTGTAAGTGTCCTTGCAACAGAAACATCAACATTCATTACCATCCATAGCCACAGTACAACTTTTTTGAAACTGGACTAAATGCCATGAATTTTTTGGAGGCGTTAGAAGGACTTTAGTATACTCTACGGTGACTGAAATATTTTTCTTTGACGTTGTTATTATTTGGAATGACAAAAAAACGTAAAAAAGTCACCTCTCCTAATCTTTTTTATCTGAATTTGTTTTTGGTTGAACGTCGTGGAAAACTGCGATTTTTAGTATCTTTATCTGAAACACATTTATTTTCAATTTTCGTCACAGGCTCAGATAAAAAAGATTGAAAACTGAGAGGTTCTTATCTATTTTTTATCATTCCAAGTAATAGCAAAATTAAAAATGAAGTATACACATATTTTAGATTTTCTAACATCTCAAAAAAAATTTAAGTCATTTGATACAGTTTAAAAAATATATATACCGTTTTAAGGAGTGACTATATATACATACTTGGCAGCAACTGTAGCTGCGACTTCATTGTTACGATTTTTCCAAAGGTCGACGGAAAGGAAGAAGTTCGTCTGGTAATCGGTGCCGCCGGCGGAACGAAGATTACTTCCAGTGTCGCGGTCGCAATGGTGTTGAACCTTTGGTCGGGAAAAAGCATAACAGAAGCGGTCGATGCTCGTAGACTTCATCATCAGGTAAGCGAGCATTGAATGCTTTATCGATGAATTTCGTACGATTTTTGAAACGGGTGAGCAACGCCGTTTTTTAAACTTCCAGCTATTTCCCATGGCGGTGCAAGCTGAGGAACATTTTACTCAGAATGTAATGAACTATTTGTCGAGTATTGGACATAACGTTACCACGTTCACTGGAATCGGAAGCGCGCTCACAGCTGTGTCGAGAGAAAACGGAAAGGTGTATGCTGTTTCCGACATTCGGAGGCAAGGAAGAACCGCCGGTTTTTAGGCAATTTTCTAATGTACGGATAGGCCTTGTTCCTGTTTTATTCGCGTCGATAAAATCGAAACGTTTAAAAGCAATCGTGGCTCGATAACGGTTCGGTTAACGCTTTGTCTACCAGAATTCTTGACATAACCTTGACATAACCTTGACAATCGAGTTTATAACTTCCTGATCAATTCTTCAATGGCAATTTCAATCGATGGTTAGGATGATATCTTAAGCAATACGATCTAATAGAACTTTCTTAAAAAGGGAAGTTGGCATGAGGTCTCCGGTAGACGAAGCGTTGAAGACTACCAACGAGATGTCAAAATACTCCTGAATACCTCGTTCGCTCGTTCAACAAGTATTAATAGAATAGGTATTTGAAACGGGTCGAGAACCATTTACCAGAAGAAATCTGGAACCAGTATATAAAGAATAATAACGTCCAGTTACATATTTACATCATTTGACCAAAGCGATTTTATGCGAAATGCGCAACATTAGATGGATCCATTGCATCTCTTGTCGAACTACCGGTGTAAGTGTTGCATATATTCGATGATACGCCGTAGATTTTTATGTCTCAAATAAGTTGACGAACACATGTCATAGAAATATAATTTATTTAGAAAAACGCATTCAAATATCTCTGAATTATTTACACAAATGATACTTACCAATCGTTTACGTGCTTTAGTATTACGAACTGCCGCTGTCGCTTTCCGAAAGTCCAGCTTCCTGTTTTATTTTCCTTACGCAGCGCTTCACTTTCTTAGTCTTGTACAATCCTTTCTTCGATTTTCGAACTACCTCGATCGCGTGCAATTTTTTCTTCAAAGCTTCAGCTCTGTCCTTCTCCCTTTGCGGTATGTAATCTTTGAGGCTCGCTTTGCTACTAGGGGATGCATTAATAACTTCCGACTCGTTCGCTTTTGTATCCGTGGCTACCGGCGTGTCCGTCGAATCCTTCTTCTTCTTCCTACCCTCCGTTGATGCAATCGGTCTTTTCTTCCTAAGAGGTTGCCGCACGGTTTCCGCGACTTCGGTTTCCTCTTCCATGTGCGGATTATTCAACCTTTGCACAGCTTTCTGTACCCGCTTACTCAAGTTAACGTCGATCGACTTCGTAGTTGCGCTTTGCAGTCTAAAGTACGTATCTATGAACTTTTGGTTCTGCTTCTCGTTTAATCTCTTCAATATCGGTGTCATGATCTCGGTGAACTTTTCCGTGGTCCATCCGAATTTCTGTTTCGCATAATTCGACAAAAGGATCGTATTAGGTTTGCCCCAGCTGAAGGCTTCTTTCGACTCGTCTACCTTTGGGACCAGATACGCCTGCACGACGGCTTGACTCGGAAAACCTACGGTAAAGAGAATTGATTCGATTAAAAACACGTCGAAATCGAAGGAAATTGTGCAAACCTTTTTGAATTTTCAAGTTTTGCAGTTTGTTTCGTAGACTGGCTTTCCCGGGACCCGCGGTTCTACCGCTTGCGACCCACGAACAGAAACTTGTCAAACCTCGCAATAAATCGTCCCCTTCCGATGGAAAAGCTGCTAATATTTCCAAGGCGGTAACAGGACCGATACCAGTTAAACCCGTAGTGTAATCGCTACCAACTAACAAAGCGAGACGTATCAATTCGTTGCGCGTTAACTCTGAAACATGATATTACGTCTTGTTAGAAAGCTTTGAAATACGTTTCCTCAATCCAGAAATTTAATGGCACCTAATTAAAATAGAAAGACAGTTGTCGAAGCGTTATCATAATTATACTTACTGAAATGGTGTTGTATGTCGACAGAACGATAACGTAGAACTTTTTTAGTGCTGTCGAAAAAGTTCTTGTAAACGCATTGTCCTCCGAACAGCCAAATATCTGAATCGTCCGTGATCGTACCATCGGTGAGATGAACTTGCTCCAAGTAAGCACACTGGGCTTCTGCTTCCATGGGCGCTATAACGTATGGTATTCCGAATAATCGTAAAAGTTCCTGTCGATCAAACAGATTCCTTCTATATTCCATTATGAAAGGGAAGTTATCTTGCACGCTTAGTTCATTGATAGTTGATTGAATCATTGACTCTATTAATTGATATTACTGTACCTGAGCTTCGCTGGATATTTGTTTAGAAATATCAGTACCCTGTCTCTGTAGTTTACCAATGTTTGTCATCAATTCTGATTGCTCATCTTCCAAACGTGCCTGAAAGCAAAACGTGCGAAGTGTTTTAAACCCAATAATATTAATAGAACCAGACGAATATTTATATACCTTCAGTGACAGCAATTCGTCTTCGTTTACAGGAAAAGGAGTCATGTTCGATGGATCCATAATTGATGTGCCTGTATTTGCAGTATCTTCTATATTCGTAACCTCGGTATTGTTTTGACTAGAATCGTTTGCATTATCAATACTGTTTATCTCATCTGTATCTTCCAATGGCGTATTTACAGTCTCAAAGTTATTAATATCCGTGTCGCTATCTGCAACAGGCAGTGGTTCGATATCGCCGGTTTTCGATGTATCAGACCGATCTTCGATCTTCTTTTCTGTCGTTTCCACAATTGTATCATTCAGAACACCAGTTTCCAATATTTCTGAACGATCGGAAGAACTTTGTTCCAACTTTTCAAGCTGTTCACTGCTCATTGATACATTTTCGGACTTTGATTCTACCTCCTCAGATTTTGACTCGTTGTTCGATGTTCCAAACACGTCCGCGAACATGTCATCCTCCAGATTTTGATCAGAGTTAAACGTTATTTGAATACCCTGTTGTAAAGTGCTTTTCTTAATCTCGCTATTGCCGAAATCTATCGTCGGTACGTCTTCAATTTCTATAAAGTCCGAGTCCGATTCTGATGAACTGATTATCGTCGCTATTTCTGGCTCTGTTGTCGATATTTTTGTAATCTTAACGGGCGACAAGTTATTATCAGCTTTTACAGCCGATTCGCAAGATTCGATTTCCGGAGTACCTAACGATTCTACAAGTTTTGTAGTCTCTACATCGGTAAGTTCTTTGTCATCTTCATTATCTTTACTATCGCTGTTACTGCTCTTTATTTCAAGAAAATCGAATTGTTGCGACTGTTTTGCGGCCTCCTGTGGAGCCTTGCTATCTTCCTTACTGCGTTGTTCAAGAAGAGTCCATATTTGATCTTCCGTTAATCCGCTATATTCTAGCATGTAAGACAGCGCAGGATTTATAGCGTGTTTGCCAAAATATTTTTTAGACGGTGGTCGTGATTCCTTCCAGTCTGTTGGGAAACGTGTCTCGTTACTCGATTCTTCCATAGGTGGTTTAGAAATGGTCGTAGCAGTTATTTCGACATCACTGTCCCATTCATCATTAAGTTCGTATTCATTCATGTCCTCGCTTATTGGTACATCTTTGCTAGTACCAGGTACAGGCTCTTCTGCCTCATCTTTATTTTCAGTAACGACATTTTCTTCGTTTGAATTCTGGCCGTTACTAATATTCTTAATGTACGCATTTTTATCTGCAACATGCAGTTTATGATGGAGAAATATATAGTCAGCCGCAGTCGAATACGTTATAAAAGAGTACAAGAACATACCACTGATGTAAAGTAGTCTAGTCGTACTATCGGCCGCCACGCGAAAAGTACAGTCTCGGTTATCAGTACTTACGCCTTGTTCAGTCAACAGTTTCTCTAATTCCTCCAATGTTAGCGACTTTCCTCCCATTTCTTTTTCCGCGGACTCTAAACTCTGCTGAACCAATCTACGCTTCAATAAGCGTTTCATTTGGAAACCAGAAAAATCATGCGACTCCTAAACGGATACAGGTACTTTAAAGAAAAGAAAACAATCGACATTAGCTTTGAAAATGGATAAATACTTCGGGCATCTCGTGTAAACGACCCCACGAATTTTGCTTTCTTGTTTCCTTCAGATCAGTCAGAATCTCGTAGCGCACGTCTGCTGGCAAAGCTCTGAATTCGGAGCTACCAACATCCACATTGTGAATATTCCCAATCCATTTTGTTTGTTTCCGCGGGCTCAGTTCGACGGACGACGAATCTGAATCGTAGTCGTCGCTCGGGCTTAATTCTGCTGGGCACGTGCTAGGCATGTCTGGTAATTTGAACATATCGTCCGCGGCCTGTTTATTCTGACTGCTCAAGATCGCCTGAGTAGAGCTGTTATTAACATTTTCTTCTTCCGGATTAAGAACCGTTTTTATAGCAGAATGTTTTATCAAGTTATTTATTAATTCTGTTCTCATCTGTATAGCTTTATTCTTGGCCGTAGATTTCTGTTTCCTGCGTAAGGCCTGTGAACACAAAAGAATAAGAGCCTCTTTTCTCACTACCTGGTTCCCACGGCTAACTAATTATGTACAGACAATATTATAGTCAAGATAAAAGTACAGTTTCATTAATGCGTACATACACTGCACGTTTCAAATGACTTCAAACATGAAGTTGCTATTGGTTTGTTTAAAAAGTTAAGTAGATTTTGATATGAAAAATTAATATTTACAATTGTGTCCTTTTTAAGCATTGGAACACCTCCATCGAATACGAATACTGGCTTGATCTTGTAATATATCAGCTTGCAAATTCTATTGAATAAACCAATGAGATGCGCATTGGGTTTAAGATTTCCAAAACGATCTTGATATCCTTGCAATACTTGATGTATCCAAATGGAAATATCTACAGAATTAAAAAAATTATGTTAACCAAACAATAAGGATAAGAAATAATACGAATTTGATAAAGTATAAATGTTAAAAAATATACCAATGGCTAAAACTTTCCCTTCAAGCGTCTCCAATGGAACTTGATTCCCTGCTGCATCAAGTAAACGCCAAAGGCCATGAACTCCCATTATGTTTGATGGTGTACCTATAAACAAAACACTATTTTATCAATATAGATTATACTGTATAAAACCCACAGTACATATTAAATGTTGATACATTAGTATATTTACGTATAATACTACTACTATGTCTAAACTTACAAATATTGTATTAACATCAGATGTAAGTTTATTCATAACCTAAGTGACAAGTAGTTACCTACGAATCACCGGAAAATTAATTATTCATTGAAATAGTTCTTCCAGCGTATAATTTAGACATGCCAATGTTTCGTGACAAAAATTGCTTACCTTATAATGCATTAACAAATACAAAAAATTGTAAAACTTTGCGCGTACTGACATCGCACAGTATCGGTCAGCTGGTCACCGTAACAATGCGCTTGTACGCGTAAGGCGCGCTACATTTACATTCGCAACATGGAATACTTACATGTAATAACTCGGCATTTACAGATTCACCGATCCAGAGTATAACGTTATTATTATAGCTTGCAATTATTTGCTCGAAATGGTTTAATCATTGTACTAAACGATAAGTACAATTTGAATTTACAATTAGTTTTGTTACGTCTCTTAAAAATCGACACATATTCTGCTCTGCATATTTTTATCGAAAAGATTTTCATAAATTTATTTCTTGATGCACGGTTACTAGAATTATACATAATTGGATTAAGTAACGACTTAACTTGTATTTAAATTGCATTCAAGTCATAATATTCGTATACGTAAAGTAATTAAGTCGAAGTTAAGTAACTTTTAATTGCATTTCATTTGCGTGCGTTAACAGAAAGTTTCGATACAAAGCGGAATCAAATAAACGTGAAACCTGCGAAAAAAATATGAAACTTTGATGAAATATATTAAAATGAAAAATGTACACATATTTAAATCGAACGCTCATTGTTAATATTTACAGATGCTCCAATTACGTGAAATAAGAAATAAACGTTGGAGAAGGTTGATTTGTTTGTTGGTACGCAATCGTTCGTTCTATATTGCGCCGTATCAATTTCTTGAATATTTGTGTGACTCGTATGCAAACACGTAACGTAATACGTGAAATATATTTGTGTGTTTCCTCGAGTCTTTCGTAGGCATATGCACACATTCATAGCCACGACGTATATATATCGTATCGTCATCATCAGAGAAGTGAAGTGAAGTGAGGTAGAGGCCACCCACTCTTTCCCACAGCAGGTTTTTCCCACGCCCCCCCAGGGTAACCCCAACATCCTTTTGCGGCAGCAATTCCACGGCACCTACGGGGTAGAGGGGAATAGCTCACGTCAGGTGGGGAACAAGAGGGGAAACTGGAGGCGCTTGGGTCGACCAGGCCATTGTACAACACTAAAACAATAGAATCTGCAGCTCTCAGTGGCGTAACAAACCGTCTAAACACCGGAGTGCTTGTTTACGTGCATAGAATCGGTCCGAGAATTTCTCGAAATTTTTCCACAATCTTTTTCGACCGTACGAGGCTCGTACAAATTTCTCGTCTGGGAAATAAAATTCTAGTTCTCAGAAAAATGTCAAACGGTCACGATAAGAAACAACAATCGAGTTTCCGACTTTCCTTCGAAAATATTTTTACTTAACTTCAGTACCCCGTCCGGGGTTCGTTGTTTCGCTGGAAAATAAAGAATTTTTGAATCATGCAGCAGAAAAAAATTTCGCTTCGATGCGCCTTACTGTCCTTCGTAGGTACGCGCCTGTTACAGCCACTTACGCGGTAGTAATAACTCTACGTGTCGTTTCGAACTTAGTTGGTTGGCGAATATCGTCGGGAGAGGTTGTGTCTTCTGACGTTTTGCACGGTTTTCTGGGACCGATGTTTACGATTTATAGTTAAGTTGATGGCAATAGAGTTACAGTTGACCGTGCGATCGTGGAATTAAATAGATTGACATTAATTTTTCAATCGGTGCACCGAAACGTAATGTTTATGAGTTGGATTTAAAGTGGCGCGCGCGGCGAGGCAATATCATTTTGAACGGTTGGCAAGACTGTTCGGAAAATTCGGAAAGTGAACAGGTGTTTTTTGAATGGATTAGGGAGAATAGTCAACGAGGACGCAAAAGGATTTGCGAATGGTGAAAAATCGACGAACGGCGCGATATTCGTGATTGAACGGCAATTCGAAAAATGCATTGGGATTTATGCTCGGATTTCAACTGTTACAGAAAATGAGGTGAGTGTCAAGAACGTAACCTGTTTTTATTCGGTGTCATCTTTCTTGTGCCGACAAGATAAATAAACGATTGTTGGCATTTTAAGAATATTTTACGGAAATCCTCGCGTCAATTTTTCGTTCATAAAACAATTTTAATTCTTATCTTTCGGTTTGAAAAATGTATATATGTATGTATACGTATACACGTATGTATATGTACACATATATGTAAGTATATGAATATTTATGTATAATGTATATACATATCTATGTATATACACATGCATATGTGTCTAGAATGGTATATATTGAACATGTATATAAGAATAAACATAATTTTAAATCTCTAGTTTTAACGCTGTATGAATTATATCTGTATAAATTACTCAAGTGCATTACCTTTTTTTATTCTCTATTTGTATTAGCATTGAATATTACATTCAATTTTAATTATACAACTACTCTAAGAGCCCTAGAATTTGAAAAACTTTCCTATTTATTTCATGAAAATTTTTCTGCACAATGGTTTTATTTGATGCAACGCATTTACGTTTCTATTCTTAGAGCGTTTAATGAATAGTTAGAACCACACGTGGACAACTGTAGTCAGACAATTAATGTTACCAGCACTACCAGGAAGTAAGAGTTTGCATTTTTTTGCATAACGCCATTTTTGTACCCATTTAACCATCTATTTAATGCCTATGGTAAAAAAAACATTTGTCTTTTGCCCATAGCATGGAAAAATGTTCTGCTGAAAAATCAAAATTTTTTTCAAAATAGTATAGAAGGCAAAACAAAGCTAGTAATAGGACACCTTGGTGCTTACACACGCATGCACGTAGTCTGTGTAAACTCAGACAAACAAGGGTGACTTAATTCATGCAGGAAAAATGAGCTCAGCTTGGTTCCCACAGTGTATAAGCGCATTTCCTCTTTCCTGTACGAAGACTAGCAATTCTTGGCAGCTAGTTTAAAGAAAGATAGCTCGAGCTAATTACATCTTCTATCATGAAAAACAAAAATCTTTCTCACGCTAAAGCTTTAAGCGTGCAGACTCATAAGGTTCTGTGACTATTCAAACTCGTGTAACTAATAACATGGTATTGTCTTCTGTTAGGTCGTATAATGTTGGACTGTGTTCTTGGAAGAATGCTAGGCTTTCTAAAACAAATTAGGATGTTTGTTTCTAGTTTTGCTAAGCAACTACTTCTGTAGTTTACCAGATACAGAAAACGATGTATTTCTATTTCCCGAAAATAGTTCACTTATTGAAATTTCTTGCAGGTATAAGCGGCAGAGGCGATTATGTGAAATACAAGGACGACAAGGATAGGACCTTGGGCGGGCGACCTAGCGATTCTGTGGTTCTATAGCAAAGGGAATAGAAGCGGAAATTAAATATGCCACACCAGTTCGGACTGCCTGCGATGGCGCACGGAATGCAATCTCCTCCTTCGCCGACCTCGGTGATGTCGGTGTACCCTCGATTTGGGTCCGGCGTTTACAGACCGGACCATCAGGACCAGCGATTGACTCGGGAGGCGATGGAGCGTTATCTACGCGACAGGAGCGACATGGTAATAGTGATCCTGCACGCAAAGGTCGCGCAGAAATCGTATGGCAATGAGAAACGATTCTTCTGTCCTCCGCCGTGCATCTACCTGTTCGGTGACGGATGGAGGATGCGGCAGGAGCAGATGCTTCGCGAAGGAGAGAGCGAACAGTCGGCGCAGCTCTGCGCGTTCATCGGGATCGGCAATTCCGACCAGGACATGCAGCAACTGGACCTGAACAACGGGAAACAGTATTGTGCCGCAAAGACGTTGTACATATCTGATTCGGACAAGCGAAAGCACTTTATGCTCTCTGTGAAAATGTTTTACGGTAGCGGGCACGACATAGGGGTATTCCACAGTAAAAGGATCAAGGTGATCTCGAAACCGTCAAAGAAGAAACAATCGTTGAAAAACGCCGACCTGTGCATCGCAAGCGGCACGAAGGTGGCGTTGTTTAACCGATTGCGCTCGCAGACAGTCAGCACGCGTTACCTACACGTGGAGAACGGTAATTTTCACGCCAGCTCGACGCAATGGGGCGCCTTCACGATACACCTACTGGACGACAACGAGAGCGAGTCGGAGGAGTTCCAAGTTCGCGACGGATACGTGCATTACGGTAGCACGGTGAAGCTGGTGTGCTCGGTCACGGGAATGGCTCTGCCGCGATTGGTCATCAGGAAGGTGGACAAGCAGATGGCCAGCCTGGAGGCAGACGATCCCGTCTCGCAGCTGCACAAATGTGCGTTTTACATGAAGGATACGGACCACATGTACCTCTGTCTGTCGCAAGAACGCATAATACAATTCCAAGCGACGCCGTGTCCGAAGGAGGCGAACAAGGAGATGATCAACGACGGCGCCTGCTGGACGATCATAAGCACCGATAAGGCGGAGTACCAGTTCTTCGAAGGCATGGGTCCGGTCAGATCGCCGGTCACGCCTGTTCCATTGGTGCACAGCTTACACTTGAACGGCGGCGGCGACGTGGCCATGCTCGAGCTGACCGGCGACAACTTCACCCCGAATCTGCAAGTGTGGTTCGGCGACGTGGAAGCAGAGACTATGTACAGGTGTCAAGAAAGTATGCTGTGCGTCGTCCCAGACATTTCGCAGTTCAGGGGCGAGTGGCTCTGGGTCAGGCAACCGACCCAGGTGCCGGTGTCGTTGGTTCGCAACGATGGCATCATCTACGCAACCGGACTGACGTTCACCTACACCCCGGAGCCGGGTCCTAGGCCGCATTGTCCGCCGGCCGACGAAATCATGCGAGCTCCGCGTGCCATGCACAATCAGGCCAGCATGCCGCCCGCGATCGCGGACGTGCCCTGGAATACGCATCAGCCGCCGCAGCCGGGTCTCTGATGTTTCCTAGATAATTGCACCGTGCGTCACCAAAGTCTCCGGTCCGGCGAGACCTGCGCTCGTCGGCCCGATTACGATAACAATAACAACAGCACCGACTCCGACAACGAGGACCCTCAGGTCTCCACCAGCAACAACGGGCCGGTGATCGAAAACGGTCGCTCGAGGGACGCGTTGCCTCGGGCCGACTACGCGGAAACGCATCCAGACAATACGAAGATGACGTAGCATTCCTCTAGCTGCGTCGTTGAATCTCCCGCGGGATCCACCTATCCGAATCCAAATCCGTGTACAGTGTGCCGTGTATCCTTTTCCCTATGTTGATACCGCGATCCTACCGTAGCCTCTCTTAGCTTTAAGTGTTGATACAGATTTACACAGAGAGAAAATAATAATTTATAGCACTTTTAGGATTAAGAGCTTTCTACGAATGTGACTCTTTAGCGAATTACGCGAGGCAATAACCGGGAGAACTAGACGAGAACGCGATCGGCCGCCGAAATTTACGACGATCGCGTATCGATATATCGACGGAATTTTATATTTCGCGTCGATCGGAATTTTCCTTAGGGAAATGATATCGTTTGATCTTTCATTTTGAAATGTCGCGGCACGTTGAACGTTCGATTTCGCGTGCCCGAACCAAATTGTTCCTTTCGTACTAGAAAGTACGAACGAGACGTTACGAATCCAGAGATACTCTCTTTTTGTTTTCCCCTCGATGCTCGGTTCTCTCCATTCCGACACCGACCCGTGCTTCGGAAGAACGGTCTTGAACACGTTGTGTTACAGTTACGTGCAATTCTGACAGAATGTCCGTATTTAGTTTGATGAAATAATCCGCACGGCGTACAGGCGATTTTCGATTTACGCGAGGGAACGCGATATCGTTTGCCATTTGCCAATTGATTTCGCGCGATAGATCGCATCAATATATCTTATTGATTTCCGGAATTTGTATTATTACAAATATTTGTATTACATTGGTAAGATCGTCGCACTCGTGGACATATCGGTTTCTCGAAATTGCAGGCCGGCTGCGTCGCGCTGATCACGGTTGAAACACATATCGGCGTCCCGAGAAAAGCTACAAGGATCTCGTGCCTCTTCTGTTTTACAATAAATTAGACAAGATTTCTATATAATGAAGAGTTTGCTTGGCGACCTTTGTTACTTCCAGTTCCTTCACGATTAGAAACCGCTGAGAACTGTTTGGAAAACTCGATTTTGCTCGTACCCGTCGCGGGCGCGCGCTCGCGCGGCTACAACAGGCGCGACATTAGCTTGATTAGGCGAAATTTCGCGAAATCCGAAAGCGCAGGGTTCTAGGTTAAACGCGTTTTGTTTCTTGACTTCTCGACACGATCGGATCGGTACGGGCTTTTTCCCCAGATAGCATCGAATATAATTATCTGGCAGCAGGAAACGAGATAGGTATCGCTTTGGGAATTGTCTTCCCGAAGAGATCCATTGTGAAAGAGGAATGCCGGCATATGTATTCCATGGGAATTTACCCACGATTAAAATTTGCACCGAGTACCTGAAGAACACGATTATCTTTATTCACAGTAATAAATTGCGACTTAATAATAATTACATCTCGTTACTCGTATCATTGGACGGATGATCAACGAATAATCATTGCGATTCGTTACACCGGGCAATACTATATAATAGAATTATCGAAATACAAGTGCGTCCGTGCGTAGATTTCGTTTTTTTTAGTGCTCAATTTCGGGAGGATCGGTTTCGTCGACCCGGAATTCCTTTCGATCGATAACGATTATCGACATTTAGTTTGTAGCGACGAAATTGTTCTCGAAACGATCAAGTACGTTTGAGCGTGAAATTCTTTAATTATATCTCCTATATATATTAAAGTAATATTTTACAAAACTATATGAAAATCTTATTTGTAAATAAATCATATACAATTTTTCAGCTAATCGTTTGTGTACACGTGCATCACGGTTGTCCTGTGTTGTTCTTTCTTTTTTTTTTTGCTTTGCTTGTTGTTATCTTCAATGGATCGTTGCGAACAACGAAACGTGTTAAATTAGCGGATGAGTATGAAAATGAGATGACGCGGCGTTGTACCGCGTTCATGGAATAATTATAGCGTACATACGTGTATAAAGTTGCGATAGTTCCGATGCGATCGTTTACGTATCAAATATACCGGTATGCATATACGCTGCCGTTTTAGGATCGTCGGGGAACGGTTTCGATGACTATGACTCTGTTCTTTGCACACTTCTCGAGCGAAACGCGACCGCGTTTACTTTATCCGTATCGTGCGCTGCTTGTTCATGTTCGTGAGCATCAGCGAAATGTAGGAAGTCAAAAGATCGTCCATCTTGTATCCGAGCGAGGTCTCGCACAGCAGCTTCGAACCTCGCACCAAATTGCCGATCGTCATGTGGAAGTAAGTATTGCCCGACGACCAGTTTGAGATTCTGGTGAACGGATGCGTAATCAGTATATCCTGGAACAGAATAAGATCATGAAGAACTGTCGCGCATCAACGTCGAAGCTGTTCAAACGTCTCTCTCAAAAATCACCTTTGTTTGCGGATGTATCAGGCTAACTCCATGTTTATTGATCGCGATTAATAGCAATTCTGGATAATTCGGTTCCGTGCTCTGTTTCACCTCGAAGAACGCCGACCCGAACGTCGGCCACCGGTAGACGATCTTCAAGAACGTGATCTTCGCGTCTTCCGGACTCATTCCTGTTTCATATAAGAATCATGTGAACGTTGAACGATCCACTGGACGCGATCGATTGTTGCTAACTTACCAGCATCTTGGTTGTACGCCGCTATTATCGATCTCTTCCAATCGTTCGAGCTCTGCACCTTCACCAAATCGCCGGGTATCAGTTCCCTCAGCATTTGTCTGCAAAAACGAACATGTACAGTGACTCTCATTAATATTTGGACACTTTTTGAAAAGCAATCACTTTTTTAGAACTGGACTAAATGATTTGAATTTTTTTTTAGTCGATAAAGGTTGTAGTATATTAGACAGTGACTGAACTACTTCGTTACAATTTTGCTATTATCATCTGAGCTTATAAAAATTAAAAAAATAATGGATATCGAATTCCTAGCCGAAGCTTTCTTGTGCAAGCAACAACAGAGATTACGATAGAGACGCTTCCACTCACGGGATCGCTTGAAGTTCTTGTTTACTCTCGCCGAAACGGACCCTGTAGACCAGCGCCGCCAACCTGGACGCTTCCTCTTTAGTGCACTTGTGGTAGCCTGTCGATGATCGGTAATCGCATCAGTGAAAGCAATAGAATTTATTTATTTATTTATGAATAATCGACAGAATATCTAATCTTACCGCGTAACAGTTTAGGCAACTCCTGGTGGAAATGGAAAATCAAATCGGCGTTCCTATCCTTACCAGGCACGGTATTGGTCCACAACTTTTTCATGAAGAAGACTTGGTAGGTAAACTGTGGCGGCACGCCTGCGAGACAAAAAAACCGAATTTTCATTTGAATTTTCAGAAAAATAGCAGAGCAGAGATCGACGAGATCGAACATACCGTCGCGAGACGGTCGAGCTTTCCTGATCCAGTCCGTCAGATGGCGTACGAAGTCGAAGAAGAAGTCGCCTTCGGGAACTGAGATGACCTTGTCGGCGATCTTGACGAATAGGCTGAATCCTTCCGCGGACCTCAGGTTCAGCCTTTGCGCGATATTCTGGCAGAAGTCTTTCGCTCTCGTGGACGAGTCTACCTCGAACGCCTGTGCAACGAGAAACTCTTAGAAAAGTTGTCAAACGCCAGGCGACAGGCGGTGAGCGAAGTTTAGTCCAGTAACTCTAAGAGATCGCAAATAATCTTATATTTATATTACTAACACCTTGAAGAACATTTACAAAATTGAGAGCATTGAACATAAACTTCTTCGTTTCATCGCCTTTAAATTGGACCCATTTTACAGGACATTTACATTCATTAATAGTAGCGATAAGATAGACATATTTCTTACTAATGTTATTAGGTTATGTTTTATTTTTGTTATTCCAAAAATTATATTGAAATAACTTTCAATCTGTTATATATCGGTTCTGGCTGAAATGTAGTAGAGGATTCCTTATCTGAAGGTTTATTTTTGTAATATATTGATACCAAAATTGTATTATCTAAACAATTCATACAAGTTATTGCCAACTCGTTGATAATATATCTAAATAATGCAATGATTAGATAATAGAGCCGAAAAGATCTCATAACTTTTGTAAGGTGTACAAGTTCTGGCTATTGTTATTTTTCGGTTCTTAGTTTCGTTTATACATCTCGGTTATATTATTTTACTTAATAAATACACTGTATTCACAAAACCGAAAAATGACAGTTATGGAATCAATATAATATCGATTCTAAAAAACCGATATACCTTATAACAGTTATAACGAGAGCTCTTCGGTGCTCCATAAATATTTAAAGACCCAAAACCGACATCATAACTGTTTCCAATCCGCGATGGAAATAAATGTAACGAAATGAAACGCACCTCGTCCGTGTCGTCTGGGAAATAGACTTTGTGAAATATCTGCGTGGTTTTGTGTTGTATAGCTTCGACTTCGACTTGGTGCGGGGGATACTTCCGTTGGCCGTTTCGCAACGTTTTTTGCAGCCTTTGCAAAGAGTCCTGAGATATGGGGTGCCGCCTCGTCCGCAAGAACAGAGTTAATTCCTGGAACGATTAAAGGTGGCCGTGTAAGAAAAAAAAAAACGCGATCGCTCGTTTCCGGTCGCACGGTCCCCCATACCTTTAAAAGGCTTTGGCTGCAAGTGAAAAGCCCGGTGGCGAGCCACATCAGCTCCCAGCCGCGCTCCTCGCTCAATCGGTTTCGATTGTCTGTCAGTTGCTTCATGATTTGACAGTAGATCTCGTCTCGCAGTATCTCGTTTTTCAGGGGCCCGTCGAAGATCAAGTCCGTGTACTCGTTGCCGACGCGCGGTCTCTTCGTCGGCAGGTCTCCCATGTACTTCAGCATGGCGTTGAACGCGAAACACGCCTCTTCGGCCAGCTCCTCCTTTGACGTAAGTTTCTTCAACAACGGTTGCTTGATCGGGTCCCTCGAGTGATGCCACAGCTCGTCGGTGTGCCCGCGTCGAGCGGTGGTCAACGTCAGCGCCTTCGACATCGTCCTCTTCGGCGGCGTTCTACGATACAGCAACGATTCGTTGACAGAAAATCGAGTCGCATAAAGACCGTTTTATATCATCTGTTCTGGCACGGTACGCTCGCGAAAGTATTTACATTATAGAACTACCAAAGCAGTCAAATTGACCGGTTCTTGACCTTTTCTTTTACAGTTCTTGATGCGATACAAACATTTCCAGGAGAAAATTTTAAGTACACTTCTTTATGGAAGTATACATTATAATAAATATCATAGGAAGTCTGAATAAATCCAATGGAGTACTCCAATAACGTTCACCTGGACCCGACCGTTCCGTAAACGTTCCGTGCCTGAACGTAAGGTATAAATTGGCGTTAATTCCAAAACGCAGTCCGTATACTTGCCTGAAATGGTCGATGGCGTATTCCAGCAGAGTGTGAGGCTTGTCGCGAGGTTCTACTCCGTTGACTTGTTGCGGATAGAGTTTGCGGCCGTTCTCCGTTCCTTCGATGCTGAACAAGGACTGCGAATAAAAGACGATCGATTTCGCGACTCCTACGTGGACGAAGCTCGCGAAACGAGGCTTAGAACTATGCTTACCAGAATATCGTTCGGCGGCTTGCTCAACGAAGGCAGGACGTAAACAGTCTCCGCGGGGAAGTCGCCCTTCTCGTTGGTCCTCTCGCACGTGCCGACGCACCATCCGGAGTTGAGGACCGTCTCGCCGGTGCTCTCTTCTTCCAGCACGATGAGATCGCCTTTCTGAAAGCTCAGGAACGACGAGCCCTCGCCCGGAGCCTTGTAATCCTGCAGAGCGATCACGTATTTGCTACGTTTCTTCAGACCCTCTAAAAAGTACACCACCAAGTCGCGGATGTCCTCGGCGTTCGGGCTCTGGAACGTGAACTCTTCTCCGCGCACCGTCGACAAATTGAACGTCTGCGTGAACATTTTGTTCGTTCTGGAAACGAGAGCACAGCGTCGTGAGGAACGAAATACGGGTCGATCTCGAACAGGAAAACGCAACGTACTTTTGACTAGATACGGTGGTGATCTCGGGGAAGGACAATTCGAGGAGCACTTGCTCCTGGTCGTCTACGACGTATACCCCGGTCCAATTCACCGCGATGATCACGTCGTTCTTCGGCAAATTCGGCCCGGAGTTTCTGTACGCCTCGTAGAAACGGGAAAACAGCAACGGCCATTTGAATTTCGCGTAGCCGACTATGTCCTCTTTTACTCGCAACGCCGGCACCTTCTCCTTCAGGTAGTAGCTCTGCGGAAAGAGAGATTTAGAAGACCAGAAAAACAACACATATTACTGTCCGGATAACTAAAGAAGTCATTTTCTTGATAGCTCGTGAAATACCAGAGAATTAAAAATAGTCAAAACTTGATAATAGAACTTAATAGTTAAAACTTTAGTTTTTTAAAAATAAGGACCCCTCTTCAATATGCCAGCTACATTCTTAGAAACAGTCCGGACCGTATCGCGTAAATTACACCCTGATCTCAGTTGAAAACGAGGCTCTCCAGTCGGATACCTTTTTGTACGCCTGCAAAACGAGGTGACCCCATCTGTCGATGGCCTTGTCGATCCCCGTGAGACAGTAATCCGGTATGTAATTCGGCAGGAGGGTGTACAGCCTATCGACGTTCATGTCCATGTGATATTCTATGTAGTATTGCTGCGCGGCGATCATCGCCAGGTCTTCCTCCTTGTCGCAGCGATACTCGCCGAACTTGACCCCCCTGACGACCTGCTGGTAGATCAAGTTGGTGGCCACCTGGTCCTCGGTCGGCTCGTGCCACGGCGCGAATATCTCCTTGCGGAAGAACAATCTCCACGGGGCGTTCCGCTCCTGGGCACCTTGCTCCTTCGCGTACTGCTCGCACTGGGAGATCGCGTCCATCACGTGATCGCCGCCGCTGCCCAGCGAGGAGACCTTATCGAAGAGGGCAATGTACAGAGAGAAACCGAACTGATCGCGCAACGATATCTTGTCGGACAGCTGATTGCAGAGCTCCCTGGCGGTGGTTGCAGAGTCGGCGAGCAGCGTCTTCGTGTTCCCGTCCATGAATGTGATCGGCAGCATGATCGGCTTCTTCGACTTGGTCGCCTGGAGCTCGAGCCAGCTCGGCGGCTGGTTCCTGGTCCCGTTGTTGAACGTCCTCTTGAGCCGGTCCTCGCAGTACGGCGCGTACCCCGGCGGACCCTCCCTGATGAACGCGCGCAGATAATTCACGAACTTCTCGGACGGTGCGAAACAGCCGACGCACAGCGAGAGCAGGATCCATCCCCGGGCGTGCGACGACTTCGACGGATTGGTCGTCAGCTGCTTGCAGATCTGGCAGTAGATCTCGTCCCGGAGCTCGGCGCGCAAGATCCCGTGGCCGATGATGAAGTGAAGCTTCTCGAGGTTCGACGTGGGCCTCGCCTCCAGCCAGGACTGGTAGCTATCCGCGGTGTACTCGTCCTCCTGCAGCTTCCGCCGAACGTCCTCACCCAGCTTGTTCTTCCTCTTCAGGGTCAGCGAGACCAGCTTGTGTCTGATGGACCTCGACGGCTTCTGCCTGAGGAACGTCTCCGGGTCCACGCCCATCATCTGCGCCTCCTGGAACTCCTTGCTCCTGATGAAGTTCCGGCCGAGCGTCGCCGTCACCTTTGACATCACCGAGGTCGTGTCCCTGTCCATCGTGTGGAACCTGGGCTCCGGTAGGTCGCCGGTGAACCGGAGGATCGTGATCCAGAGGGCCTGCGCGGCCAGCTGGTCGCCCTGCGTGTGCAGCGGCAGCAGCGGATGCTTCAGCGGCTTCCTCGAGTACTGGTGCGTGATGTTCCCTTGGAAGTAGGTGGCTGCGAACTTCTGGAACTTGAACTCGGACAGATCCTCCTCGTCCTCGGAGGCCGTCTGCACCGGGCTAATGATCTCCTGCTGGTCCGCCTTTGGCGCGGGTAGGTCGTTGAACACGGAGGTCTCCCGAGCCGGTGTAGGCGCCTCGCTGCTGGAGTCCGGCAGGAAGTCGAACATCGCTTCGACCAGCTTGCTGTCGTCGACCGGCTCGTCCTGCTTCTTCGCCGCGTCGTTGATCAGGTTCTTCTTGATCTCCATTCGTCGCCGGTCCTCCAGCTCCATCTCGATCTCTTTCCTCTCCAGCTCCTGCATCCGCTCTCGGTAGTTCTGCTCGGCGATCTCCTTCGCCCGCTTGTTCCCTTGGTCCTTCAGCTCGCGCTCCTCCTTCTTCCGGAGTCGCAGGGCCTCGACGTGCAGCCGGTACTCGTACTTGATCTTCTTGTACCGCCTCTGCGCGATCAGCCGGCGCACGTGCGCCTGGATCTTCACGATCGCCCACAGCTTCTTCTGGTAGAGCCTGCGCACCAAGTAGCCCCGCGCGCGGGCCTGCAGCGCCACGATGTGCCCCCTGAGGTGTCTGAAGCGGTGCGAGAGCACCCGCGACCTGATCAACGCCTGCAGCCTCATGTAACCGATACGCATGCGCTTGTAGCGCTGTCTCTGCGCGTAACCGCGCCAGTACTTCTGCACCACCGTCGCCGCCGCTCGCATCCGCAGGAACCGCCTCCTGTAGACCCAGCCGCGGATGTTGCGCTGCAGGATCAGGATCTTCCGCGTGAGCACGCGGTCCCGCTCCTGCTCCAGGAACAGATCGTGCGCGTCCTTCAGGAAGACTTTGGTGTGCCCGAGCTGGTAGTCCGATCTGCCGAGCACCGCGTGGCAGATCCTCGAGGTGGCCGCGTGGCAGTCGACCTTGTGCGACGGCGGTATCCCGGGGATGAGGAATCGGTATCTCTCGACGAACTCCGGGAAGGAGTGCCTGATTGGGTACCCGGCTCGGCGGATACGGATCGTCTCCATCATGCCGGAGTATCTGAGCTGTCGGCAGCACAGGCCCCTATCGAACATCATCGGCTTCTTGTACTCGTTCGGCTTGATGCACCTGATGAAGAACGGCTGGCAGCTGCACAACGTCTTCATCAACGAGTCCAGGGACTTCTTGAACTGCGTCGACAGGGTTGGCGCCCGCTTCCTCGTCTCCGAGCCCATACCTATGTCCTCGGCGAAGCACGCCTGCAGAAACTTGTTCGACGATATGTGGATCAGCTGCAGCAGATCGCCGCTGAACGTGTCCCGGTTCTTCTCCAGGAAGCTCCGCGTATCGTAGAACACCACGCCGGCGAAGTGATTCAGCCCGAACGACGTGTTAATGTCCGATTTCGGTTTCAGGTAGTTCCGGTGGGTCCCGTGGGTCTTGTGGATCTTCGCGAGCATCGTCTGGTCGGTGCCCTTCGGGAACTTCGACTCCTCGTCGATCAGCGCCATGATGTTCAGCTGCTTGATCGCGATCAGGTCCAGCGCGTCCTGGTTGTCCACGAACTCTATGTGCTGCCAGTTGATACCCTCGTGATTGTACTCCTCCTGCTCGAGCTTGAAGATGTGCTGGACGAAGAACTGCTGCAGATTCTCGTTCGCGTAGTTGATGCAGAACTGCTCGAAGCTGTTGTGATTAAAGTTCTCGAACCCGAAGATATCGAGCACGCCTATCGCGCTGCGGGACGTGTTCTTCGGCCTGTAGATCGCCTCGTTGATCTTCTTCACGATGTGCACGAACAACCGGCCGTAGATACCCTTGACGAACGCGTCCCTAATGTCCACCGACTGTTCCCTGGACAGCGTCGAGACCTGCGGCACGCGTTACGATTCCTGGATAGTAGTCGGCTTTACGTCTCTATCTAGAAGTCACCGTGAAGCCACGAAACCACGCAGAATTTACTTGTTACTTACAACCGTCTCACCGTGAGCAAATATCGTTCTGCGAGTGAGCGCGTCTATCAGCGATTGCACCGGCACACCCAACAGCTGCGCCACCCTCCGGACGTTCGTCTGTTCCGGTATTTCGGTGGCGTCCAAATTATCTGCAACGGAGAATCTTTGTTGAGAATCTGTCATTTCAAGTTGGAACGAAATTTAGCTATTTATTTATTTATTCATTATACTGTTAAAAAGGTCCATTATCGTACCGTATAGAAAGGCATCTGTTCAGTTGCGATAAGAGAGCAAAGTTTACAAAAAGAGAAAGAAAAATAAAATGGATATATAAACAATTATATAATAATATATAATACAATATAATAATAATATATAATATAATAAAATCATAAAATTGATGTTAACCACTGCGGATGAGGAGTTTTTAAAAAGTAATACTATTGTATAGGAATTAAGTGTCGCGTCTGACCATGACATACCAATTCTACTTGTCACAGTTCAAGCCACGCGAGTCTGACTTATCTCCCGACTCAGTGTTCTCGAAGATAAAGTCTTAAATTATTGTTTAAGTTGTTATATAAATATATATAAATTACATACGAAGGATAATGTTTTAAATAAAAATCCTTATCAAAGACGACGTTCACTGCAGCAACGGTGTACGTGTCTTACCTACAACGGTAGCCCTGTACTTGACGTTTCCAATGTGCAGCAGGGCGGCCAACAGCTTCAAGACTTCCCATATTTCCGGGTCGGAGAACAACAGAACCTTCATCGCCGACCTAATGTCCGCGAACTCCGCAGCGTCGTCGCGACCTTCGCAGGTGATGCTGCCGCCCTGGAAAGCGAACGACATTAAAAAAGGTGTCGTTGGTCAGGACGTCACAGTGTGGCAAATATGAGTATCACAGAACAAAAATATGAGATCGAAGTATAACGATATCAGATTGTATTAAAATATTATATTTAATATAAAATATTAATTTAATTTAAATATTATATTATATAGCAAATAAGGGATCATCAACCATGTTAGTTATGTTTTCAGCTTCGAATTAACATCGTTATACAAGAATACTTGGATTTTATAAATTTCGTCTCGCGGGACGAGGGTGCAGCCTTACCCCCGTGAGATATTTGTACGAAGACGCATCCTCCAGCTCCAGCTTTTGCTTCTCCTCCTTGGAGAGGCCGGCCAACATGCAATAGAACACGTGGTAGTTCCTCTCGTCCAAGCTTTGCGATACTATTCGAGACTTTTCCAGCAGGTATTGCTCGATCTTGGCCCCCTCTATCACGCCCTGCTCGTTGAAGTGGATATCGATGTATTTCCCGAAGCGGGAGGAATTGTCGTTCCGCACCGTCTTGGCGTTGCCGAATGCTGGAACCGCGGGAGAGAAACGAGTCGGGTCACCGATTTTCGTAATTGAATAACGGTCTCGCGAACGTTTTTACCTTCCAAGATCGGGTTCGCTTCCAAAATTTGCTGTTCGATCCACGAATGTTTGCCGCTGATCGCTGCCAAATATTGCAAAATTAGTTTCGTACTTTCCGTTTTGCCGGCTCCGCTTTCGCCGCTAAGACATAAACATTCGTAAATTTGACAAATCGTTCATCCAAAACGACACGAAGGCGAGATGGTGCACAGCCGAAAGAGAACGAATCGTGTTTTCTCCGCTCTAGAAGGGAAAAAGCGATCCCACCCACCACCATCGCCGTCATCGATACCTGATCACTATGCACTGGTCCTGGCCGTATCGGTTCATGTGCGCGTAACTGTTGTCGCCGATCGCGAATATGTGCGGCGGCAGCTCGCCGATCTTACGGTCCTTGTACAGCTTGATCTGCTCCGCGGTGTAAATCGGCAGGATCTGATAGGGGTTCACGGCGACGAGGATCGAGCCCGTGTAGGTCTACGGAAACAACGGTGTCTCGTTTACATCTCCTCGATCCGTGTTGAGAGCCGGCGATGCCTCGCGATACTGCTCGCGCGGAATCGGTTACGCGAAACAGACGTATCGCGAGCATCGCCGCACGGCGGTGCAAAGCGACGGAGTTGTGTCGAAAGCAAAGAACTTTTTAGAGAAACGAGATCGAGCGGCGATCCTTATCTAGTTTGAAGCGGAAATGTTGCAGAATATAAGAGAAATAGGGAGAATATATATATAATACATAATTATATATATATCATATATCATATATTATATATCATATATCATATATTATATTTCATATATTATATATCATATACTATATTTCATACATTATATATCATATATCATATATTATATATTATATTTCATATATTACATATCATATACTATATTTCATACATTATATATCATATATCATATATTATATATCATATATTATATATCATACATCATATATTATATATCATACATCATATATTATATATCATATATCATATATTATATATCATATACCATGTATCAGTTTCAGTTTCCATAACAATTTCCAGATAAATTTTTTCATTAAACCATACACTACAATAGAAACCGTATGACGTTTAAATAAATCGAATCTTGTCATTGTTAAAAACCAATAATATTAGATCGGCTCATAAATAACTTCCGATGCAACTACATCGAATCTATTGTTCGTATCTACCCACTATAAGCAACCGGAACAAACGAGTTTTTGCTTTCACTGACCAGACAAGGGTTCAAAATAGACGAAATAAAAAAAGCAAAAAGAATAAATGAATAGATACAAAATAAATGTCTGACAAAGAAGCGGAAGTCATTTGCGACTCGACTATCAGTTGCATTTAGGGCTCGGTAGTTGTAGCGCTAACCCCTTGCACTACGATTTCTCTTACGGTTGATTAGAATTACTTTGTAGTACTCTTAACTTGGTAAAAGAACAAAATAAACGACACCTTTTGCAGGTCTATATGTTCCCCAATGGCTGTACATTAACAACAACAAAATATTATTTCGTCCTATATATTTTAAATAATATACATATTTATTAGACTCCGTTCAGAATCACGAGCAAGACTCCTACGGCGAGGGGTTAACGTGAAAAAAGAATCGTTTATCCCGTTTCCCTGAAGAGTTCCCCGATTTTGACACAGCGTTTCACTTCGTCGCGCCTTGCGCCCCGTGACCAACGGTCCAGCGGCGTCCACTCACGTATATCAGGTTCTCGTTGTATCGTATCAGCAGGTTCCTGAGGATGCCTGCCTCATGGAGGTCTCCTAGGCTGATCATATCCTCGACGCCTTGGACGGAGGTGGCGTGCATCGCCTTGATCCGTCTCTCCGGTGTCAGCCATTGTTCCTGAAAAGGTTGATCGTCCGCGTGAAGGCTCTCGGCGGTTCGGGTATCGTCGATCGAGAGCCCGCTACCTCCGAAAGTATTCGAAATCGCCGGGGCCGCTCGCAGCACACTTTCTCGCGCTTCGAAACACGCGCCGCCGACTTTCCGATGAATCGAGAAACGCGGCGGCGAACGCGGAAAGTAGGTAACGATTACCTTGTTATCGTCGTCTTTCACTTGAATGCGCCTGCCTTCCGCAGAGATCACTCGTGCCCCGATCGCAACGTCAAATTCCCTTCCAGAGATTGGTTCGATCCATATGTAGTCCCCCTGAAAATGAATTGTTCGACGGTGACGACGCCGATGTGGTTCGGATCGGTGTTCGGTAGGTGTTCGGCCCAGTTTCGGACGGTGCTCGGTGAACCGGCAACGCTCCGCTGCGCCTGTATCGACCGGAGAAAACGCGTCGCGGCCGCGGCCCGCCTTGACTAACGTGGAAACCGATGCCCCCGGGAAACGGACCGCGAACCAAGGCCCGAGAGCCAGTCGAAACGAGCCTAGACGCGTCGCGATTCAAAGTCAAGGTTTGGCGCGGCCCGAACGGGGACCGGTTTTAGTCGGCCAACGCGCTCGAGCTTGACCCGAATTAAACCGAAAGCTAGCCGCCGCGGCGCGGTGGACGTGTTAGCACGCGCCGTAACTGTAAACCTTAAACAGGCTTTAATCGACACGGCCAGGCCGTTAGATAAACCCGGACCAGAGAGTTTCGCGGTTTGTTCGCGCCACGGTCGATCTCCCCGATCGGACGAAAACGAAAGGAGACGCGAGTCCGTCGTCGGCCGTCCCTCGGCCCGCGTTTTCCCGCACACGATAATCGAGTTAGTCGAACCGACGGGTATTGCTCCGGCTTCCAGCAGGGTTTAACGTCACGCGCCGAGAGAAGGGGACGCGTGCTCGCCGCGAATATTTTCGCGAAACGCAACGCTCCCTCGAGTTCGGCTTCGGTCTTGCTCCCCGGAGCCGGCGTTTCGATTTCGCGATCCGCGAAAATCTCTATGCTACGATATCACAACATTCGAAACGAGTTTGTATAAACAGCTGAACCGCTGATTACCAGATTCTGTATTATATTAATATTAGCTTTTATTAGGTATTGTAAACAATTTTAGCCGTATATATATGAATATATCAAATTAAATTGAATTAAATAATGATGCTCGACGGCTCTATGCACGCTGCACCTTCTCGCGTTTTCCACGGCGCGTTCCATCCCGCGGACAGCCTCGGCTCCAACGGAGCACCCGTCGGTTATTAATCTTCGTTGCGTCGTCGATCGACGATAGAAACGAGCGGTCGTTCGAAGGCGTCGGTGAGTCATCGGGATCGACAAAGAGGTCCGCGCTAGTCGAACGGGACGGAGGCATGAGAACCCCTGGCTTGGCTAGCCTATGCTCCGCGGACGCCTCTACGCGAATGCACAGGTTGCGTCTGATATTCGTATACGTTCCGATTGTTCACCTCACCGGAACATCGGAAGAGCTCATCCGCTCGTTAGCTCGAAAGAGGCCCGAGCCTGCGCGCGACTCCGATTTGGCCCTGGTCGCGACGCGGTTTTACTTTCGGTAGGTGCCGCGACGGCCGCACGAAACGCCGACGATTATTCGTCGTTCGGAGCCGTTTCTCTTCGCGGCGAAAATGCTTTTCCGCGGCGACGTCTGGTCCGAGAGAGAGAGAGAGAGAGAGAGAGAGAGAGAGAGCCGGAAGTTTCGCGCAACGTTTTCCCTCGGCAACAGACCCCGGGAGGAAGGGAGGAAAGGGTAAAGGGCGACGCAGTCGGGTGCAGTGTGCTCGCGCCGCGTGCTCGCTCGGGGAAAGAATAGGAGCCGAGCCGATGGTAGAAACGCGTTGTCCGGTAAAACGATCCGCGTCCCGTTATACGACGGCTGGTTCGCTCGCGCGAAATGCTAACGCGCTTTACAGGGCATTCGCGATGCGATGAAGGACCGTTAACAACTACGTCTAATTAACTGACCACTGGTTTCGGTACACGTCGGAGCCGGTCTCGCGTCGATCGCGCGCGGAGATCGGTTTCGTTGCGAGCCGCTCGTATTGTCTGGCACGCGGGAGTGTACGACCCCCTCCGAAAGCATTGGGGCAAGTACGGGAAATTTAATTAACGCGGAAAACCGATGGGAAATTGCTGTTATTTTTCAATCTCTGTCGAAGTACTAGAGAGCCGATTTTATGACTGAGGGCAACATAGTGAAAAGATTCGCAGAATTTAGGGACATTTTTGTACGAATTTCGGCTTGATACGATTATTGAAAGAGGAGAGACTATATTTCTTACAACTAATTTGGACAATTTTTATTTTGTGTAAAGATCCACGGTCTACGAATTGTAACAACTAGATATATATATTTTAGATAGAAATAACACGAATTTTATAGAAGAAAATTGAATATTCTTTTCGGCGATATATCCGCCGTATTTTTTAATTACTTCTTGTACTAATTGCTTCTTGAACTAATTCTTTTTATCAGTTTTCCGATTTATTTCTGATCCTCTTTGCTTCCATGCATTTTTGTAGCAAATTCCACGAATTAAAAGAACATATAGAGAATCGATGCGTGTACAACTGCGTCAATGACGAACACTTATATAACCGAATATATAATTTCGTCAATATGTTGAAATATTACAATCTTTACTGAACAAACGCGTGTCCTTTTAGTTTCGGAGGGGGTTGCGTAGCCCGTAGAGATCGGAGATGCTCCCGGAAACGTCTGAAACGCGGCCAAGGAACGATCTACGGAGTCGCGATCGAAGGTGAACCGGTCGCCTCTATCTCGGGAGACCGTATGAAACAAATACCAACATCGGCATACCGATTCGGTGTCGTCTCGACACGGAGATACTCGCGCACGCCTGATCACGATCGGTCGTTCCGCGAAAAATCTCGATCGTTCACCGGACGCCGTCGAGAGAAACGAGCGCGCACGTGTCTCCGTTTCTCGGGTACACGTTTAAGGTCCGTTTATACCGATCGGCGAGCCAACAGCGTTTTACCGATATCTCCGATTGTTAACATACACTTGCAAATCCCGGAAAAAGCTAGCTTCACTCGTAGGCCAATGAGAGTCCTTTTAACACGATCTTCCCTTCCACTGCGATCGCTGTTATGCTCGCTAAAAGCTAAAAAGCTCGAGCAGCTAAATGCTCGATTGGATATGAGCTTGGATATGAGCAGAAATAACGATAAAACGGCCGAGCTCGTCGACGAGTACAGATGGATGTTAAGGTCGTTTGCGCAGCACCTGGTCGCATCCTCGGCTCGTCAGAGATTCCCACCGATCCACCGAGAAACTTTCGCGGACAGAAGAACACTTACCCGCGTGACGATGACCATCTCTCAAGTCGTGGTTGTCGGCACTCCGCCTGAAACAAAAGCAACCACGTTGGTCTTGTCTTCCCGAGGATCGGGTTTCGCCCGTAGCCTATAGGCACGAGAGATCGCGAGAATCGGCGGGGAACGCGAGAGCTGTTAGGGTTCACGGTTCGCGCTCATGCTCGCCCGTTTCGCGGGCTTCGGCGGTCGTTGCGCGCATCGAAGACGCTCTTAGGCGCGAGAGGCGACGGTCTATCCATTCGGAGAAAAATCGTTTCAACGCGCGACGACGATGCCTGACCGATCACCGTTACAGTCGAGGCAGTACAAGCATAAACCTGTTCGCAAAAGTGGGTTATTCAGTTTCTGCTAGCTCGGCGAGGCTCCGGCACCGTCGACGATATCCGCCCGATGACGGCGAGAGCCCGGTCTCGTTCTCTTATTCCGCATTCCGAATCGAGCATAATCGAATCGCGAGCGGAGGAAAGCCGAGCCCGAAGTTCCCGAGAGCGTCGATCGATCGCGGCGACCAGGTTGCGGTTTACGCGTCGCTGGCGTCAATTTCGTTCGGCGAAACACAGCGACGGATTTGCTTCGAATTATGCTCGCACGAGTGACTCTCCTCGGTCGACGAACCAATCGATTCCCGGCGTATAATAGCCGGTACTGTTCCTCTCCGTTCTTTTTGCTCTCTCGATTCGCCAACCTCCGGAGCCGATTTGCCCGCGGCCGATCGGGGCATCGGTTGTGTACACACTTCCGGTAAACCGCGAGGACGAGTAAAAACGCTGTTCGTTCCCTCGCGGAATCGGTTCCGTCGAGGCGGGATTCCTCGGCGACGAGGTCGACGTTACGGCGATATCGCGATGTCGACGTTCGTGGATCGCGTACGCGAGCAGCGGACGTTGCAGTGCCGGCCACCGCGACGTGTACTCGGAGACTTTAACGGGTGATCGAGCGAGTACGCGTCACCGCGCCGCATCCCGTTTCTATTCGAAACTTCGATTTCCGAGCACGCGGAATCGTTTTTGGTCCCCTGTCTCCTCTGTTGGCGACGCGATCGTTTTCCACGTGTGCAGGTCCGTTCGCCGCGTCGACGATCTCAGCTCTCGCCTCCTCGCCAGAGAATCCGCGTGTCTAGCCTTGGCAGAACTCGTCGGCCCGTTTGGTAAACATACTAACGTCGGTGGATCGCATCGTCGCCACGGCGAGACGCTCGCTTTATCTAAGCGCGTTCCGCTTATCTGGCGTTCCTATTATCGCGCTTTAAACGCCCGCGGTTGGCGTACGTGTACAGCGGGATCGCGCTGGAATGCCACGATCCGTTCCTTGTCATTATGACCCGTGGAACGCGTGAAATCTCCGAAGGCTGGCACCGCGTGACCGCTATTAAAGAGATTTTTTACCCGGACGGAGAGAGAGAGAGAGAGAAGCAGGCAGACAGAGAGAGATAGAGATAGATAGAGGGAGAAAAAGAGAGAGAGAGAGAAAGACGTCTATTTCTCTCTAAGGAGAAAGAGAGAGAGAGAGAGAGAGAGAGAGAGAGAGAGAGAGAAGAGAGAGAGCAACGCGCACTTTGGTTTGGTCGCGCCGTCGCCTGGTATCTGGTCCCCCAAACAACTATTTACGCTCTGTTCCGGCAATGGGGAACAACGGCTCGCAGCTGTGAAATATTTGGAATTCCATAGCCAGAGGTTGCACCGACCGCGTGCATAACGGGGGAAGGGTCGGGGCCACATGAAAACGAGGATGGGACGTGTACGAAAACGGTATATTTTCAGACGTACCTTGTGCGAGTAACGAGAAACACGACGAAAAGCGGCTATACGTCGGCACACTCCATTAAGAAGAAGAAGAAGAGGCAGACGAGGAGGAAGGAGTAGAGCCAGAAGAAGAAGAAGAAGAAGCACTGCACTGCACTTCGGACGCGACCGCGACGTAAAGCGCGCTTTTCATGACCGACGTGACAGACCTGAGGATCGCCGCAGGAAGTCGGCGGTCGTGGAAGCGACTAAACGTGGAAAAAGGAACACGAGCCGCGGCACAGCACCACGATAGGAAATGGGACACGAAAAGCAACAGTAATCGTTCCGGAGGATGGGCCCCACGGTGACCGGCACATTAACGCGTTCACTCGGAGAGCTTCGGTTCGAATCGGGCGTGCCAGGTGGAAGCGAAGCGACTGAGAGCGGCGCAGAGGTGGAAAACCTACTCTCGAACGGTGCAGCTTCGGACCGCACGATCGGCTCTGGCCGACTCCCTCCCTCGCCGTCTCCTTTTCCTTCACCTGCGCCTCACCTGCGCGCTCTCTCCGTCTCGCCCTTTGGACCGGAATTCGAATCGGATTCGGGATCGGGAACCGAGCCCAACATCGCCCAGTCCCTACGAACGATCGCAAAAATCTGGCCGTGGATCCCGTGACGTCAATCGCCGCGACGTCGCGACCAACCTATGCACACCTGTGCTACCTGTTGCGCCTCGCTACCTGCTCTCCTTACCGATCGAGCACCGGGCCGCTTTGTTGCCCGCGTAGCGCCGCCAAACACGAACGGAGAGTTCCGTCGAAATCCCGATCCGTCCAAACACGCCGTTCAATAACACAAGCAAATCGTATTTGTGTCGTTTACATTGAAAATATATTTTCATTTCGTACGAGTTCCACAAGGACGTTATACATACAGACGTATTTTGCGATTTCCGTTAACTTAGAAATTACACATTGATACGGGAAGTAGAGGGGATCCCAGCAGCAACAACGGCAACATCGGCGAGGCTACACTCGTCACGATTCAACGATCGAGTAAATCATTTTTACATAGATATTACAAACATAAACACGTTCTTTCTACATTTAACAAGAATAATACTCTATGCCGAACACCGTGCGTCGTTCTAAACCGCGACACGTATTCGGTAATAGCAATTCTGTGCCAGAGCGTCGGCGTGTCACGCACGGCCTTACTATATGTATAATGATCGGATGCTCGTTCCGATCGGAAGTCGAACGACGCTGGCGCGGGCTCGATATTACTGTTGATTGATTTATCCGTGCCAATGCAACGGGACAATATCGTGCCCTACCGCTCTGGACTTCGAATATGTTGCTCGTCTTGATCGGTGGATATTATATAAATTAGTCGAGTTACGTTCGTAATAGTTAGTGAAAACATCGGTGAATGGTACGAGTATAACGGTATCGGTGTGTGCAGTAGAACGTATTTAATACGCAGCGTATAATTATGTTATCCGAAAGCATATATTCTCTTAGCAACATACAAAATCTGTATAATATGCGGTATCGTTCGTTAAACAATTCTGGGAGCACACGATAACGTTTACGCTGATAAAGTACAGACGACACTCTGCTTTCGTAGAGACTTCTTTTTTGCGTTAACTAGATCTTTACATCGAGCAACTTAAACGGCGCGATCTAAGGCTAAGATTCCTTTCTTTATATAGATTCCAGTGCGATCCAGTAACAAATGCTATTTCCTGTTACCGCAACTGCTGTTTATTGCGACTTACAGTAACGAAATCGATAGATAATTGTATTCGCTACGCTACTCCGAAATAGTAGTTATACCGTATTCAGGTACAAGATATGCATACCAGCGTGTTTTACATCGAAATGCAGTGCACATAATAATAATAAGGGAAAAGAACAGCGGACAATGGAAAAAGTAATCGATCGGAAACGTCGCGTTTCCCTCGTTGTGACAGACGTGTAGAAAAGTTTTACGCTAAACGTGTTTGCTAGTTCTATGGAAGCGCGTTATCTCTCTATACGCCGATCGCGTTGCCAATGAAAGCCAATTGCGATCGATCGGTGAACTTTTTCAATAATATCATTTGCCAATTCGCTCTGCTCTTGCATAATTTGTACCCAATGTTAACAATTTGACGAACTCGAGAAACAAATCTGCAGTCCCTGATAAACAAATCTCTACCTACACGTACTATTAAACAAGTAAAGAATATAACAAATAGAACGACTAGGATCTACAATGACTCGCGTTCCTTCCAACTTTTCACCGCGGTAGTATTACATGTAGTCCTAATTTACATGTTTCTTTTTTATTTTAAATCGACAGTCACATTTCAAAATAATTCAACGATTTCATCGAGCGAATTCAGAACCATCGTGAATTAATTAAAGGCATAATCCTTAATCAAGGATAACTGAGGATATTCTAAGGACGCGATTGATCGCTTCTTCCTAGGCCAAAGAAATATCTAAATGATCTTGGTCGTTTACGAATCGAACAAAGATAGTCTTGTTCAATATCTTCGATACTTTGCCTGCACCTTCTACGATCTAGAAATGGATTTATTTATGATCGCTATCCTCGATGAGAAATTCAAACAAAGTTCTAACAGAATCCGTGTACGCACTTATCCTAAGTGGAAATAATCGATAGTGATAACAAGTTCAAATACCAAGGATAGTTTGATTACAAAACCCGAATGAGTATACGTACGAATTTTGGTCGTTCGTAAATTCAGAAATTCGACTGCGTCAGCCTATGAATATTTAAAAACATGCTAACATTTATTATTTTGATTGACAGGTATACACGTTCCTTTATTCGGAGAAATGATATATAGATGCTTGTAAACTGTCAAGTCTATTTTCTACCGTTTTTTATGGACGACCACATTTTTTCAAATTTTTTACGTTTCAAACCCATTCGGTTGTAATCGAACAAATTTAGTGTATGATCACAAAAATAGGCTCTGGATAGTATGCTTTTACATTGGAATATGACAATTGCCTTTATAGATATATCATATATGTATATATCTTACGATTTGATTGGTTTTCTTGCTTACAAACGAATGTTTTTGGAAGTTCACTGAAGGAGGGCAGAAATATCCCAAATCTTAATCAGACGATCCTGACCGATAGTTAATAGTCTTCGTCTCGGTGCATCGAGATCCATTCCAACAACGTTATGCTTTGCGTCATGGAAAGATGCTAAAGATGTTTGGCTAGATAACAGACACGTGAAATCATAACAGTGAAATCATACCAACCGTCTGACCTTATCCTTATTCATTCCATGTAATATTACTCACTTTGTCGCTTTGAGTTGTATGTGGCATGGATCGCAAACTCTGACTTCAAATTCGAATCCCATTGCTGGTATTGCTATTCGTTGCGACGTGCAACGCGCGCATAATGCACGACCGCAATGACGGCAATGATGCTGCCTTAATCCTAATTGCCGCTGATCCATCATTGCTTTGATATTCCAGAAAAACGGTCTTCCGCAAGCCTAGATATTCAACCACGTTATATATTAATTTAACTACGTTATATTAATATTACTATGTAACAAGCACGTACTTGGCACGTGCCCGACTCTGCCCATGCTGCTGTTTCCTTTCTGCTTGCACCCATGTCCCAACACACTATGACCCCATCTTCTCCACCAGACAGTAGAATGCGTTCAGCGCTCGCGTAACACAACGCTGTAACTTTGTTGCTACGAAATCAAGTATAAAATTATAAAATGCGTATCCAGGAGCCCTATTAGCATATACAAGCTTGCTTACTGATGTCCTTGAAGCTCGTATGCCGTTCCCTGACGACCGCCGATATCCCATACTATGATACTTTGATCGAAACTTCCGGAAAACAAAAGCTGCTTCTCAGAATCCCATGCCAATGTGTGTATACTTCCGGTATGCGTTTTTAACGTAGTGATCAAGGTAACATTATTGGCTTCTAACTTTAACATTGCTATCTGTCCAGAATAATCACCGACAAAAGCATGCTTCGATTGAGCATCGAATCTGTGCAAGTTAAGGGTAGCATGTTAATGTGCAACCTAAATGATTCCATAGGTATACTATGTATATTATAAACGATCTTTCATGGAAAAGGATACTGCAGTGCAGTGTACCACGCGTCGGTCTGATAAGATCCCACTTTCTGACCAGTTATTGAACAGTGTAACAGAAACATTTTATCTCGACCTATACTTAAAACCCATTCAGACTCTGGAGTAAATATAACGCCTGTGACTCTTGCTTGATGAGCTGAATATTCACGCATGGGTGTCATTCGGTTGTAATCTTGTTCCAAAATGAATTCCTGGAAACAGTATCTATCAAATACATTGTGAAGTGCACACACTGTGGTGTTCCATAAGATATCTCCATATTACATACGTTTATGGTTCCATTATCCAGACCAACAAATAATTGTCTTGTCTCTACGGTGTAATGCATCGATGTTGCACCAGCAGCCATATATTGACAGACGCTTGGCCAATACTGTCCAGAATCACGTTTCAGCCAAACTCTAACAGTTCTATAAAAGTATATGATCTGATGAATTGCAAAGATAGTAACTGCTAATTATATTAAAAATATATAAACAGATGAATTTGCGAGAACGATTTAAACAAATGTTTAAAAAAGCACAGTACTATGATGATGAAAAGAATTTTTCCTAACTACCTGTCATCGCAAACGCTAATTACACCTTCTTCTCGCGGTATAATGATAGCCGCATTGACATCATCGTTGCATCCTTCCAATTTCGACAAGAGTACAGGTTTGCGACTTGTGCTGAATTTGTCATGATTTACACCTGGAGCGGGCTTTATCTCTGCTGCCATTTCAATCTTTCGAACGTATACTGCGAAGTGGGCTTGTCATTTGACAGTTGTCAGACTTCGATGATAAATCAACGTCTATGTGTTTCACAAAGACGGAAATTCCGATTTTTTTAGAGATTGTGGAGAACCTGTCGGCGTTGCCTGTGTTATTCGTCGCAAATCTTCCTTGCCTTCGTTGCGTCCAACACCTCTTTATCGACTGTTTGCCGTTTTTCGTAGAAATTCCGCCTCTAACTGAGTTTCGTTAACCCTTCCGTTTCTCCTGTTGCCAATACCACGGCCAAACTCCGTCGTTGTAAATGATTCTTATATCATGTCTTTATCTATATGTTACAATTTGTCATTAACCCTTCCACCATTTTCTCTCTCTTTTTACCATTTTAAAACCGCATCCGGCACATCATCGATAAGTATGAATTTCAGAACATGAGTACTTGGACTTGAAATACGTAAAATGTACAATTCCTATACTTAAATAACCAGTGTATTATGTTCGGAACAATGTTAATCGTCTTTTCTTTTCCGTAAAATATTCAATGATATATTCTCTCTCTATCTTTTCTACAACACAAGATTATCATTAAAATAGTTATCGACTACCATCGGTGATAAACGTTCGGCATTTATCGGTGAGATGGAGTAATAGTGGGGGAAAGTCGGCGAAAATTTCGTATCTCGTTAAATGTTACAGTTTGTGTCACCCAAATCTGTCAGAAATTGATAAAGTATGGAGTGGAATGTGGAATGCATTGTGATTACTTGAGATTATCAGTGCCAATAATATTCATTAACTATTAAGTAGATCTAATAACATCATGTCAGGCTCAAAGGTAACAATCAATATAATATGTATATGCGTTGTCTTTCGATTTAAAGGATTCGCAACGAAAGTTTGACTAAATAATGTTTTTTATTAATGTTAGACTGATGCGAACAAAGACGACAATCTAAAGAGGCAGGGTTCGTTCAGGAAGCTGTTACCTTTAGACACAAATGGTGATTCACAACTAAGCATGTCTGTAAAAATGATTGACAGACCTACCATTTCTCAAACCAATAAGGAATACTCAATCTACTTGCAAGAATATAATATTTTGTCCGAGTAGTAAGTGAATTTTATGGATGTAAAAATAGGAAAGCAAGTTTCAGCCGAAAGATAACTTGAAGGGTATTCTTTTAATTTCCTTTTTTCGTAGTAAGATGTTGTGTACCCAGGACTTGAAAGGCATATATGTCATACCGTCAGCACAAAACTCTCTGTGTAAGTAACAAAAGATAATTAGAACTTATTTGTTCTTCTGGATGGATTTCATGTACGGATCATGAGATCATGCATTTCAATTATTTCAGCCAAATATAAATTGGTTCTTAGGTCTTGCTTATCCTGACTTCATCTTATATAGTGGTTTCCATGTAAATATGTGTATAATTCACTGTCTGTTGCATTTCCTTATACGCACGAAAGCAACAAACATTTATTATATTCAATAGATATGTTTGTGTTCTGTTAGTATGGTTTGGTGTACAATTCGTTAGGCAAGGAATCTACCAAGGAGGCATCTTCAGATTCACCATAACATTGCCACAGAATTTCCCAGATGGTGGCTGTCCTGTAAGAATTTTTTTCCTTGATATATAATATATACATTTCATCAGTTTGAATATATTCTTTTAAAATTTTAGAGAGTTGCGTTTCAAACACCAGTTTTTCATCCTCTAATTGATCCTGAATCTGGAGAGTTGTGCACTTCCTGGGGCTTCACAGAATGGAGAAGAAGTAATAGAATATGGCAATTAGTACAATTTATAACAAAAATACTCAGCAAAGTAGACATTAAAATGACTCCTGTAAACCAGGAAGCATCTATATTGTAGGTATATTAATTACTTACTGTGTCAGCAAAAAAGAACGATTTATCAAAGTAAACGATATTATCTTGTGTCCGTTATAGATTAGAAAATAATTTCGAAGAATTTCGTGATCGAGTTAAAAAGTGCTTGAAAGAAAGTTTGGATAATGCTTATAATCCACCTATGGTGAACGATCCGCATTATATAGCTTTCGCTCGATACAATAGCGAACTCCATGACTCTGTTAAACAAGCGATTTACAAACCGAAGGTAAAAAATCGACGTTCATATCCATATTTACCTAGTACATATAAATTTCTCACGAAAGGGTAGCTTAAACCAATTATATGATTTAGGAGGAAGAAGAAAATAAAACGTTAGGTTTATCTTGGGTGCAACCGGGTTCCCTTCAGCCGTTCTCGAAGCCTGAAGCAAGATAACAAGTGGCTCAAATCTATATATTGTTATATTGAAACAGTATACGTCCGCATGAGATAAAAATAGGTATATGCAGTAACACAGGGGATAAATGACATTGTATTTTTATATTAGTAGAAAGTAAAAGATATACGTATAACTATTAATTATTGTGGTTTAAACATAGATTTCTACCGTACAACATTTTAAACTTGCCGCGTTTTGTTCAAGGGTCCATACAGCGCTATTACTTCTATTGGCAAAATGTTCAAACTGTTAGATCAATTTATCGTCGGAGTAAAGAATATTTGGAAATGTACAGTAGCGCCATCAAAAATTAATTTCATTTCAAAAATGATTTGGTTACGTGGTTTGGCGCTGTATGGATCCCCAATTCTATTTCAAAATGTCACCACAAGCGGTGCCACTTGTCACAAACGGCGGTATATTCAAATTTCCAAACTTAGCATGTAAGAAATCATTTTTTGCACGATACAGATACAAAAGAGTCTCCTGAACATCTCGGTACACTCAAAATATTTTCTTAACCCTGAAATTGCTAGAATACATCGAATTTTTTGTGCAGAAATTCTTTCAAAGGGCAGAATTAGTTCGAGCCTTTACCGCTATGTGACGTTAGTGTTTTGTGGTCCTTTTAAAGGAATATACGTACTTTCATAATTACTTTTCCTATGAAGACTTCTAGATTATTGTGAAGATTGGGACTGAGAGACTGTAATTTACAACAAGTGGATTGCGAATTGAAAATAATTGTAGCGGCATGATGGTAATCCACAGAATTTATTTGGGACATTGTTGTATGGAAATGTTAGCACTGTGAACTGGCCATTACACGTATTTGCATGAAAGTAAGAAACACAAGTACTCAATTATTTTAAATTTCAACTATGATTTGTAAAATTAATAATATGAATGATAGACAGCACATGATCGTATTTATTACTACAGTTAGCGATGAAATTCTCCACAATTTAGTTCCAAAGAAATGGATGCGTACAAAGAGCGAATCTGTTCTGTACACATATTGTACATACATACGCTATTGAGAACAAACAATGTATTCGATCAATCAGGATTGAAATATTAATCGCAAGATTATGTAAAATTTTTCAATCGCTATTTTCATGGAACGAATAAAACTATGGATCTTTCGTGTTCATAGATATCGGTATACACGGAAAAATTCACCAATGACAAGGGTTGCACAGTGTTCCACACATGTATCGCGACGTCCCACGCATCGCGCGTGGTTTCTATAGGAAGTGGAGTTCTTTTCGCGCATCTTACGCGTTTTCCTGAAGGAAAATGGCTACCAGCTGTCATTTAATCGAGAAGTGTGGCTTTTAAAGTGACAGAGAATTCTGTGAAAAGTCGTTGAACCACGTATAAAGACCGTTTAGCACGATGCAATTACATAACGTTAAAATCGTTTGGTAGATAGACGCCACTTTTCATCTACATGCGGAACCCGTGAACCTTCCACAGTGCCATGAAATTCTATTCCGCTTTACTGTTTACAGTTTTTGTTTTTGGACGAACGTATCGAGAGTAACGCGGTAGAGTCACCTCCACATACCTTGAATAATTGAAACGTTTAATAATTGAATCGGACACGTCGCATGATCGTTAATCGACAATAGTAATCGTGCTACGTGTTAAGAGCCACAAACCTTTCCGACCTCACTCGCATTATTTTGGGGTGCGTGATCATTGCAAGAAACGGTAAAATATCGTTTATGAGTATTAAGCGCATGAACAAAAAAGATATACGTGTTATGTTTCACATTTGTCTCGGAGTCTGTGAACGACAAGTTTCTTATCTATTAAACGGTATATCTGTATTATTCTAGAGAAGCAGCATGGGTTCGAGCCAACAGTTCTCTCTTAGGTGGAATAATTATTTAAAGCACATCACCTGTGCGTTCGACACGTTAAGAACAGAAGAAGATTTGGTCGATGTAACGTTGAGCTGCGAGGGAAAGAGGATAAGGGCACATAAAATGCTTCTGTCCGCATGTAGTACATATTTCAGGGATTTGTTTAAGGTAAATCGTAGTAAAGAAGTCCTCTTGTACAACGATAGTTCGGTATATATTGGGTACACGTTTTTTATACCGTCCAATTTGTCATAGGAAAATCCATGTCAGCATCCAGTTATAATTTTCCGTAATGTAAAGTTCGACGATTTGGCAGCATTGGTCGATTTCATGTATCAAGGGGAGGTAAACGTGGTTCAAGAACAATTAGCTAGCTTTCTAACTACAGCAGAATTATTGGCGGTACAAGGTCTAACGGATGGCACGGGAAAAGATAACGACAGTTTAGTGGAGGCATGTGTCTTTAAATCGCCTTCATACGGAATCTCTGCCAAAGAAATGTTGCTAACGAAATCACGTTCGAAATCATGTTTTAGGATGATCTGGAAATTCCCAACGAGCCAGAAATTCAACTTCAGAATGCGTCTAGTAAATCGACGGACAGCAAAAGGAACAAGTCACCGTCGTCTCCTTTGCCTTATCACTCGGTTGATCTACAACCAGATGCTCCGCCGAGTAAAAGACGAAAATGTCGAGAAAACGCGAACACGAACGCTGAAAAGGCGGCTAGCAACGCCTTGGCCGCGAAAGACTCCGACAACAAATCGTCGGAAAATCAGACATCGACCGGATCCGATCCCGTCGAAATAATTCCCCTTATGCCGAACTTGAAGCTGGAAATGCCTGAATATTTAGTACAAGACGGAAGTAGCTGTAGTTACGAGGATCAGAGTTTAGGAGACAGTTCGTTAAATAAGATTGGTATAGAAGACACGTCGTCCAACACTCCCGACCACGACCAGAAGCCCGACATCAGTCAAACATTTTATTCGAGTAGTCAGCCTACTTCGGATAGCCTGGATATCAAACACCAATCAGCGGATGTCGGTAAGAAGTACAATAGTGCGTATACATTATAACGATTTAACAGCCAATTTATTGCACCGTTCAGCAAAGTTATCGTTTTCCTTCGTGTTCCGATATCCAACGGATCGTCCTCGTTGACTCGTTCTACATCAGTCTCGGCTCGCTTGGGGACACAAGCAAACGGTTAAAAGTTGAAAATTCGACTTGAATTTTAAATGGAAATCAGAATCACCGTTAGATATCCGGAACATGAGAAAAAAACCAACATTTGTTGAACGGTGTTATACCGTAACGCTGCGACGCGTCCTAACATTGCAATTTTCTGTTCGAATCAGGACACCTACTTTCGAAACCTGGCACATCCGGGGAAAGACTAACGCAAGAAGCAGTGCAGGGTAAGTGTTTTTCAATCACTATCTTTCCCTGTGTCTGCAGAATGCAAACGCGATGCTCTGCCATATCTTTTATGATTCGGCGACGCTCTACCGGCAGAACGTACTTTGACCAGGGAAACGAATTTCAAATTGATATCGCCTGGTCTTTGCAGTACCGAGCGGCCCGATCTGAAAGAAATGGCATGGCGGTGAACTTTAATGTTTTGTGCCCACGTATCGCGCCCGTTGGTATCTGTTCGATCGAACAAAATTTTCCGCGGTATCGTTGACTAGCGATCACAGTCGTTGCATCGCGTTACGTTACGTCGATGACGTTGTTACTTTTGGTTAAATTACGGTACCGAGATGCAGACGCAACTCGCGTGCGGCGCATTCGTTGACGTGGATGCAAAACAGTCCTTTTCACACCTACATTTATACCAATATATAATTTTGGACTAGTTGAGTTTGATGATGATGAATTGTGCGGAGTAGGAGGGATTTAGTTTCTTTGATCGATTCGAGGGGGTAGTGGCGTGAATCTCTAATAACGCAAATCGTACGAGAACTCATTATCGTATGTGTACACACGTAGAGTAAAACGGCCATTCGATTAAACCGCGTGCCAAATTTTTGTCGATTACATTGAGGAAGAGCATAAAAGCATCAACGGCGTTCGAACGTGTAGAAATCGAATATTTCATATTCGCTCGTGGACTCGATCGGTACAGAATCACGGAAACGAGAGAAATTTTCCAAGGAAATTAGGATCCATTGGACGCGCGCGATAACGGCCTGCAGCTGCAATTCATCTGTTTCGTTCAGTTTTGTTGTTTTCATTTCGTTAGAATTTGTCACTTGTGGTAAAAGAAAAAAGATGCCAAGTAAACCGCGACGTATGGTCGCGTGTTAACGAAACGATATCGCGTCGGCATCGATGATTTGCGGCGCAAAACGTCTTTACATGAAATTTTGGAGAAATGCATTTCCTGCTGTGTTTATAGAAAGTCACTTTTTTACGTCTATTAATCGTATATATAGTAACTGTACTATATAGCGAGTACAGAGTGCATGGTTTTTTGAAATGAACATATAATGTGGTGTACAGGCACTCGGGGTGTAGGTTGAACCGTAGACATTAGCGAGCATTGCCAAGTGCTGTATGTGTGCCGACAATCATCTACATTCCTATAATAACTCAAAAACAACAAAGCCACCTATCATTTATACTCCTTATGCGCACTAACTTGTAAGCATACTCTTTCTGTATACACTAAAAAAAAAAGAAATACTCTTCTACCGCTGGTAACGGGTGATTTTTTACTTCCGTAAGAACCGTAGAACTGTACAGGGCAATATTCGATCGCGCGCGTGTGCAATTCACTATCGCACATGCCGCGTCGCTTGCATGCAAAGTTAATCTTAAGATCGCCTGGGACATTTTCGTACGATAACCACGCCCGCGCACGGATCGCGGGAACAATTTGTTTATTTCGACAAATATTTGTTTTATCTCTTCGTCCACTCGTAGACAGCAGATACAGTCGTCGTTCGAGCACGACGACCGCTACGAATCGGCCAGATGTTAAGATTAACTTGCAAACCATATAGCCACGACATTGATTATTGTTAGACAAATCTTGTAGTCCTGCAAGACGACTAATTTGACGTAGCAACGGTGATGGTGCTGTCGATAGTAGCATGTACACGGTTCTTCTTCTATACTTTTAATACCTCGCTCTCTCTGTGTATACTTATCCTTTCTTCTCGTTGTGCATCGCGGAACTTGGAAAGATCGACACATGGGTGCGCGGATATCTGATATTCGGGTCGAATCGATGAAACGCTTCCGCATAGAGCCAGACGCGGTGTCACTTTTCCAACGAATTCGAACCGCTCCGGCGGTGACTCGCCGCCGTCAACGTTCGATCGATAGAGAGCGACACACGCTCGGTCTTTCGTATGTACACGCGATCGCGCAATCATCTTTACTTTCGATTCCCGAAAGCCACGGCGCGATCGCTGCCGATAAATAGCGATAACAAGCGACAACGCGACCCGATCCGAGATTCGTTTGCTTCGAACTTAGAAAAGAATTCTGGCAGGCAGGCGAGGCTAGGTAAGCAGAACATCCTCTCTCACGTCGATCGTTGCTGCCCGTTTCAAGCAGCAAGAGCACGCCAGAATCGATCGATGCGTTTATCCGCAGGATCATTGAAACACCAAGTCTCCTCGATGCGTTCTCCTTTCCATTATTCCCTTCCGTTTTCTCTCTCTCTCTCTTTCTCTCTCTTTATTTCTTCACGAGAAACGAACGAAAACTGTAAGCCGAACGCTGAGTTAACCATGTAAACGGAAGCGAGATCGAGCAATTGGATCGTCCGATCACTCGACGCCGATCATTCGACGGTCGCGAGCGCTGCGAGCTCGGTGCTTAGCAACCGGCGAGAACCGAGAGCAATCCGGAGAGTGTTGAATCTTTTGGATCGCAAGCCAAGAGATAGGATCTTGTGCCTCACGATTCTCGAATGGACGAGATCATCATACCCGAACAGACGGATGGATCGCCGCCTCGATACGTAAGCGAGATTCTCGAAACGACGAGGCACGTGTACACGGACCACGACGACGACGACGACGACGACCCGAGGCGTTGTCGAAGGTGCGCGTGAACATTGACGCTGTAACACCGGCGGACAGAAACGCACACACGTGGCCAACGTTCGGGATACAGGACGGATATCTGCGGGACGATCCAGAGAGGTGGCGAATTGTGAGAGTGAAAGTATTCACGGATCGATCGTGGTTCGCCAGGCTGCGAATCGGTGGTTGCAAGTCGGTTGTTGGCAAGCCTGTTGCTCCAAGTTTGTTGTTGCAAGTCTGTCGCTGCGATTCGGTTGCAATCGGCGGACGAATTGTGGGCGGGTCACGGGCAAGGGGAGGGACCGAACGGAGAAGAAGGCGGACGATTCCGTGATTCGGGAACGGAGCGGAGAGGTTGGCGGGCTCGCGAGACCGACGAGAGACCGAACGAGAGAAAAGAGGACGACTGTGCGAGAGGGATTCTTCGGGTTCACGCGTCTCTGAGCATCTGTGAATCTTCGGTGCTATGTTTCCGCCTGCAACACGCGCGTATATACATGTATATATGTACACAGTAAATCCTCCGAATTGTCCCACTGTTTGTAAACAGAAACTGACGACTTCGGAAGGGGGAGACGCGATTGCTCGCGGCTCGTTTTCACAGTCGCCGATTGTCGAGAACTATAAAACCGGGTCGCGACGTTCGGATGGTCGTATCCCCTCTTCCCATATTCTCTGTTTTCTTTTCTTTCGTTTACAAGCCGAGGAACAATTCGGGAGAATTTACCGTGTACGGACATACGTATCATATCACGTATGCGCGTATGTATACGTGTGTGTACAGCATAATCTACACAGCTATGTACGTACAAAACAACATTTCGTGGGTGGTTCACTGGTGGTACCGTTGACACTCTAGACTGGCTTTCACGGCTACGGGATTGGTTGGTGCTGGGATCGTTGATTAAACAAAGGCAATTTAAAAACTAAAAGAAAGCAGTGAAAGAAGTAAAACATCGACGCGATAATAGAGATATGTTAAGAGCAAAAAGAAACGAAACGGTAAACACAAGTGTATAAAATTTAAAAAAATAAACAAAAAGACATTTCCTTACTAATGGTTGCCTGCATGTGCACATATACTTAAGAACTGACTAACCGAAGTGTTTGGCCAATGTGTTTTCTCCAGGAGGGATTACGTACGTATCTGGTCAGCCGCATAGCCTCAGCAAAGCAAACGGCCACGGAAAAGTATGTGTACACTGCAAGCAGCGCGGAATGGTCACATCACGTGGAAAGCTCAGGCAGACGCGCTTCAAATGTTGGCCCTGCAATGCCTGTTTGTGCCGCTGGCCATGTTTCGTCGATTTCCATAAAATGCGCGCCATACCGCACATCCCGCCCCCATAGCACCAACTCGCCCCCTCCAGCCGCGTCGTGTTAATATCGCTACTCAACTAATTTGCGAGACCGCGGTCCTCCGTGCTTTTGTTCGAGTATCGTTTTCACATCTTGTCTGACTGTCTTTCTTTCCTTCCTCTCTTTCTTTCGTTCTTTCGTCTTTCACGTCCTATTTGTTTACGTCCACGATACGAGAAACAGGAAATCATGGGAGAGAAAGAGAGAGGAGGGCGGCGGAGGGGGGCGTGGGCTGGGATTGGGACAGCGACCGGGACTGGGACCTGGGACTGGGAGTCGAGGAAGGGGGAGGGGTGAAATCTTTTGGTGCCTTGCCTTTGCGATCGATACGGAAAGCGATGCGCAAAAAAAGGACCGTTCTGCCTCGCTCGGACCGCGTTCCCGCGGTAATTCCGGTGGTCTGTTTATTTTTCTTTCTCTTTTTTTTTACACTTTCTTTCGACGATCGGTGATATCGTGTTCTCGCATGCCTCGAGGGATCCTCCGATCGCGACCCGTCGAACGGCGCCTTCTTCGTAATCTCTCATCGTGGATTCGTATCGTTCGCCTACATGTTATAACGTTTTTATTTATATAACCCGCGTAATTGTAAATTATCGGTTAGGCTGGCGCTCGCTGGAACAGCGACCACGACGACGATATGCTACCCCAAGGACCGTTTTGTATACTTTACCCCCGTTTCTCGCGTTAGGATATACGTTAAGTGACGTAGTCGTATTAATTTATCCTTTGACTGTATACATAAGACTGCGACGAGGTGTACTCGTCGATCGGATAATCTCTCTTTTTATTTTTTTTTTGTTTACACGACGAGTGTTAGTATCGCGCCGGGTTTTGTCTCGTACCTCTGTTAACGTCCGTCGGCAAATACACCGATCTCCGTGCGAGAGTTTTCGCGTTCTTTGTCGTTGCCGTTCGAAAGTTACGAAGATCTCTTAGAAGTAAGTTCGCGTATGTCTCGTCGAGCCGAGGAACGAATACTCTCTCTCTCACGATATTTATTCGATCCGAGGACCGAACAGCGTGCAAACGGCGCTTCTCGACGAGATCGCCCATAGACTGACATTATATTGTTGATCGCCTGCGGATTCGGTAGTGCTCGGAAGCCGTGCCCGGCGACGAGCCGGCACCCCTTCCCGGGTGGCGTAGTACTTCGAGAACGATCCAGACTTTGAACGAAAATATATATATGCCGTCCAGTCCGTTCTCTTCCTCTGTCGAATAATACTCTGTCGAAGCGACGCTACGACCGTCGCTCGAACGCGGTGTAACGCAGCGTGAAACGTTGTGACGGGAACGCACGGTTCGACGACGAATGGTCTCGCCGACGAAAAGGCAATCTTTGTGAAATAAACGAGAATAGAAAGAGCAAGAGATGGAGGAAAAAGATGCATCGAGAGATCTGTAATAAAAAAAAAGGAACCGACCAGCTGTAATAATCGACGAGAGCTTACCCCTTATCCCGAATACACCCATGCTGCGACGCGCGACCTCTGCCGCGATGGTACGCGTCACGGCGGATTGTTGATGGCGCTGACGGCTGACGACGGACGGCGGATGGCGAACGATGGATACCGCGCGATCACCGGTAAGCGCGCGTTTCTTGTCGCTTCCGACGCATCTCGGCGGCCTCTGGGGACTTGGCGAGCTTCGATCTCCTTTTCGGTGGTGTGCAGCTCGGTGTCCGTATGCCCTCTGTCTCTCTATTTCATCTGATCGGACTTATTCTACTTGGCTTGCGCTTTCTACGCACGACACGGGGAACGCGACGACGACCAAATCCACGAGAGTCCGGCGGAATCTCTCTGTGAGAATTTGTGATGGTTCTTTCATTGCGAACGTCGGTGATACGGGACGAAACGAAACGAAAAGATCGACCAACGCGCTACCGACTATCAGTTGCTCCCGTCGCAAGCATTTCGACTTCGATCATAATTGTTGTTCGTTCGTTGCGGCACTGTTTTCGGGCATGACTAACATTATATTCGTCGAATAAGGCGCAACGAAATTCAAAATTAACAAAATAAAAGTAAGAGAAACGAAAGACTAAAACATTTTTATCATACAGAAGTAAACAAAGAAAAAATGAAACCTTTTTGGTGTTCAAAGGTAAACAAAAGAATGAAACGTTTCTGTTCAGAAGTAAACAGAATGAAACCTCTTCGTTGTTCAAAAGTAAACAAAGTAAAAGGATGAAACATTTGTGTTAATCAAAAATAAACAAAAACGATTGAATATGTCTTATTCATAATTTGTATAAAGATAGTAATCGAGGTTGCTTCGCCGAGGTATCGAAATGCTTGTGTTTGTGCCCCGGTGGTGTAGTTCGGCGCGTGTGCAACGAGTCCTCGTCCCGTTCTGTAAAGACACGTAAAGTAGAGAGGTAAAGGTAAAGGTCAAGGTAAAGGTAAACGTAAAAGGTATAGGTGCGCGACAGAGAGTGGTTAAACGCTAGAGGTGATCTTGTGTGTTTATTTGTAGAACGAGCAGAAGATACCGCTGGGGGCGGGGGTGGTGGCGGCGGTCCTGGAACCGCGGACCTCGTATCGGACGATGACTACGGTCTGTCCACGGACACTGAATTGTTGTTTCACTGTAAAATTTGTTGGAAGGGTTTCAAGCACCCGATGTCGTTGACACTGCATAAGGATTTGCACACGGGGCAAACCAGGTGTCCGATCTGCCAGCGCATCTTCAGTCGAAGTTACGACATGAAAACGCACTTGCTGCGGATCCACAAGTTCAGCATCACCCCGAGATTGAACCTTCGCAAGTGATAGAGAGAGAAAGCGTGTCCCGTCCCGTTTCACCGCGCGATCGACCAATCGTTTTTATTTTTTTTTCGCACTCCAACGACGGCGGTCGGATTGTTCTCCTTTTTTTGTTTGTTTGTTTTTCCTTAGTCTGACTCGGAGCTGGGTAACGTTTATGGAGAGGACGTTTCAGATGTTATTTTCGATAATCGGACTCTTCGGAATTCCTCAGCTGAAACGTGAAGTCAATATTTTATTTTGATAACGTGAAACGTGATATGAAAGTGTTTATTTTGATAAATCATACGGTTAAAACATGAAATAAATATTTTGTTTTGATCATGTGAGACGTAAAATATTTCTCACTTTAATAACAATAAAGCATAAGATGGAATACTTCCCATAGTTCTTAAGCTGAAAATAAATTATGAAATTGTTTAACGTAACGTTAAACGCGACAACCAGATGAATCGGAATATTTGAGAACGAAATTTATTTTTTTCAGAAGTGCTCGTTGAAGAACTATATCGAATGTATAGTAAAGTAAGAGTATTTCGTTCGTTTTAGAATCACGGAAATAATTATATTTTATTACTAATTATAATATAATATATTATATATAATATAATAATACTTTATTATATATAGTATATTATATATTAATTATATATAATAGTATAATATATATTAATTATATATTAGTAATTAAAATATTCCGAACTACGAGACAAAAATATTTTCAGTGCTTTTCAAATGAAATACCATTTAAAGCATAATCAATTATTTGCAACGAATGAAATACTCAAAAATTCACGAATCAAATATTCTGAAAAATACATGGACGATCTAAAATAAAATATCTATTTATCATCTGCCGCTTGAGATACTATTTTGTCCAGCTCTGTTGGTCTTACGCTTAGCGTTTAACGATCCGCACGGTTAAGCCTGTGAACGAATTCGAAGAGGTTCTCGCGCTTAAATCGATCGAAATACTCGGCAAACGCGTTTGTCGCTCAATCAGATCGAGGCAATCATCGTTCCTAGACGCGCGCGCGCTTTTTAATAGACTGATATGCCAGAAAACTCGAGCAAGTATGGTGCCATCGACGAAAGACGGCGCGAAAACACGTAAAGTTCCTCCGAGATGACGCGTACGAAGTACATAGAGAATAAGAGAGACCCCGAACGGTTCGAAAATCGTTCGAAACCCGCGGCCTTATCAAATAAGATTCGCCCAGACGTTGTCTTTCGATTCTGTTTGTTTTGTTTCTCTGCGTTGTCTGCTTTATTTTTTTCTCCTTCAAGTGAACGGTTCTTCTCCCGAACGATTCGCGGCGATCGCACCTACTCAACGAAACACGTAAACAGTAATGGACACCGTTGCGCCCAGCAGACGCGAATGCGAGCACCGAGAGCGCGTCGGCGCCATACGCTGCGTTATATTCCGTTCAATCGTCTTATGTTTACGCGCCAACGCGATCCACCTATTTATAACGCAACTTTTATATCATTACAGGATGTTTGTATACGATTTTGCTAGACGGGACGAAACAGTCTCGCAAGGATATTACCTACTTTGATATTTGATTTACTGTTAGGAAGTTTCAATAAAACTCTCCGTATAATATACATGTATGTGCGTCCTTTTGTTTCACTCGCTTCAAGCTTCCAGATCTCGATTTATTCCAGTCGACGCACGGTGCTCTGGGACGTGATAATTTTTGGCCAAAAGTTCCTCAACTATAATTTTTTGGATGGAATTTTTCGTCAAGAAAATATAAATTATCTTCGTTAGCTGCATGTACGTTTATTTCTTTGATCGATCGTTTTAATGAGTCGACGGTATTATTGTCAAATTATTTAAATACCCCTGCTGGTTTGCATTTGTCTCATAAATGCATTAAATAAAACAGTTTATAAAAACAAAATTAATATTTCGAAATTCGTATTTAAAACGTTTTATTTAACTACACGTTGTAGAACATTAAAATGCTAGTTCGTTTTTTCTATTTGTCGACGTTTGGGCGTACTTATATTTTAATTGTTTCAATTCACAGAGATGATTACAGTTTAAACTTTAAGAAGCACTTTTAAATATTGGTAGAATATGTAGCATCATACATATTCGAACTGCGACTAATTAATTTTATTATTATTTTCTTTGAAACATTTCGATCATAGTACCTGTTCGATTCTGGCCAAAAATTACCGCGTTCC
>CM052162.1:20922396-20950558 GCA_028455555.1 Augochlorella aurata | reverse complement strand
GAGAGTTGAAATTGTCAATGGCGATTATTAAAATAAACTCACGCTTATCCGAAGCTGGATTACATGATACAATATCTGGAAAGAAGATACATTTTTTACTTATCAATTTATTTGTTTACTTAGCATCGACGAGCCCTTTTAATTTCTCTACAAAGATTCTACATGATTATAATAATAACAGTAATGATAAAAATAACATTAAAACGAAGACAATGATTACATTGGTTATATTGGTTTGTATACGACACAAACATAAACACCGTGTCACGTTTGTCATAAATGCGTGAAATCCGCAGTCCGCTGATAACATTACAGAGCACATTAATGTTCGAAAACGTTCAAACATCGCTAACAACAACTTCAGTAAAACATTTACGACGTTCCTAACGATTATTTATCACGATTGTACTAAAAATGATAAACGTCAACTTAAATACCGCCACGATTGTATACCGTGTGGGAGTGTCGTTCTTATAATTTGGTATAATTAAAATAGATATTTGTTATACTTAATTCCATCACTCATCATTCGTTTTAAAAAATACTTACCGGCGACGATTTTAATTTGCAACGATTTCGAGATCGAGCAGTTCAAGATCGTGCAGCCGCGTTCGAAACGAACGAATATTAAAACAAAGACCATACTAATATTGCGGTCCAGGTGTCCCATTACCTGCGAATACCTAGATTTTTCATTATGCGAACACTTTAACGAAACGACTGCGCTTCTTCGGCGCCGTAAATTCGCACCTGACCCAACTCCCGTCGCTTTTCGGCCGTCGAAGATCAGCCGAGGATCAGTCGAGGCTCGCCTCAAACGTTTCTCTCTTTCTCTTTCTTTATCTCTCTCTTTCTCTTTCTTGTTCTCTTTCGACGAGTCGCCCGTTCCTGTCCGTAGCCTGACCGATCCATCGTAAACCAAACGTGGAACGAACGAAAAGCGCACGAATGTAAAAACCGAGCTAGGATTAAAAAAAAAAAGACAAGCAACGAGCACTGCGACACGTGAAGCAAGCTCTCGTGCTCGAGGTTCGAAGCATAACCGAACGAAAAAACCGGCGAACCTATATCACATAAGTATGAAGCTGTCTGTGTGTATGGGAACACTTTGGATTCTGTGCGCAGAACAGCACGATACCACGCCTATTGGGAATCATCATCAACAGCAACAACAGCAACCACAGCATCCGTGCGAGGAACCGCAGCAAGATTACCCGCAACAACAACAACGAGACCAGCAACAGGAACAGCTGCAGCAATTACTACAGGCGAGGGTCGCATTCGAAAGGATGAGGCGCAGGACCAAGCCGCTTCGCGACGAAAGCGGTCGGTGGGTGTGCGACGTCTGCGGTCGCGCTTACAGCCGTGGCGACTCCTTAGCTCACCACCGTAGCATACACAGGGGAGACACCGTGTGCCCGATCTGTCAAGTCGTCTTTACCCGAAAGTACACGATGCAGTGTCACATGATGAACGTGCACGGTGTCAAGTAACACGAGACCGACCGGAGCCGCGACGACGCATCGCGGTCCTAGGGACAGACTCGGACAGTTCCGCCCATTGTCAGCGCAAAGGAACGTATCTTTCACCCTGCCCGTTGCTTCTCACTCTGCAAGCAGTTATCGAAAAGAAACCGAGCCGAATTGCTTACCGTTTCGGATCTCAACCGGTGTTGCCAGGAAGGTGATGGTGCGTGGGGCTCCCTTCCCCCACTCTTACCGGAGAGTCACGGATAGGAGGGCACCGAAGCGGTGGGGGTGCGTCGCGGCCGAAGAGCAGACACGTCGTGCGTGACGATCTAGTCCAGTATCCGATGAGGGCCTACGGGAAGTGCGAACAGATTCCCCTCGCGCTACCAGTTCTGCGGCAACACCGAATTGCGAACGTCGAAACGACGCACCTTCGAAAAGTCGCGAGACAAAGCGGACCGGGGTTCCATAGTAATGCTGGCGGATCGAGCTCGGTTTCTTTTCGACTGCGTTTCCTTTCGAAGGGACGTTCCTTCCCCGAATAGACTGATTTTCCCGCGACTCTGAACGGAAACTGCTAATTATACATAGGAAGTCGTTGATCGACTATACGGTGCTAAGCACCGTTCATTTACGCGCACAATCGTTCCAAGGCCATTGTTCGAGAACGACTCGTCGCTTTCGTTGTCGCCCCCCGAGGACCGTGTCGGGGGCCCGAGTGAAACGAGCCAGGATTAGGATAGGTTGGAACAAATAGGATAGGTGGAAGAGAGGAGAAAAGAGGGGGAGTACGAATGCGTATAGTGTACAGTTTGTTGCGAACACACGGCGGATCGTGCTGATCTTGCTTTGTATTTACGTGCATTTGAGAAATAAACAGAACGTAGAAAATGATTTGTATTATTTGACGCGGACACGAAACGGAATATATGGAGTTGCCGGAACGGATCACCGATGATGACCGTTCGAACCATTCATTTCTGTATCACGCACCACCCACGCTTGCATACATAGGACGCGCATCGGCTAAAAAAGGAGTACATGATTGTCGGTTCACTGCGCACGACGAACGTCCGTGAGAGAACGAACGTCTTCGCGGGAAGATCCGCAAGCGTTCCCCGCCGTGTCTGATCGCGCCGCGAACGTCGAACGGCGTTGAACGCGCGCGCCGCACGGTCGCCGTAATCACCAACAGACGTTATATTGCTTGATGTGTGATTTTTTTTTTTGTTCAACTGCATTGGCGATCTAACTGCAACCGATCGACGCCGCACACTTCTCCAAATAGAACTCCATTCTTCTGCATGAATATTGAATATTCTGTTTTGTACGTACACACACGTTGTTTCCTTATTTTTTTATGTTGTCGTTGAACATTTTTGTTGTACATCTATATCCCGAAACCCCACAGCAAACCCCACGGAACACCCCTGTACACAAGTAGCATGACAAATCGCTCCAACCAGTTTTTACGATCGCGTGTTTTATATATAATATATATGTATATGTATATATATATATATATATATATATATATATATATATATATATATATCGCATCGTGATTGCTCTTCCTTGTATACAATTGATCCGTGTGTGCTGCCTTTTTTTCTTGCCGTTCATCTCCCGGTATCGTCTGATGGATATCGAAGGAGACGTAGTAGTGAGCGAGTGAGAGTGCTAAAAGTAGATAGGGAAGAGACGCGTCGGGAAACGAAACACGAATTAACGAGGAATCCGAGACAACGATCATTAGAGACGACAAGTAACTGAAAAAAAAAGATAAACAGAAAAAAAGAAACAAAAACACGCCGCGTTAAGGAAACCATGTGTGCGTGACATTGTCGTGAACGTTATAGCTTCTGGTTGTTCAATGATGAAGCGTACGCGTGGCCGACGACGATCCTACGGAGCGCGAGCAAAACGAGGTAAACGGAGACAAAATACAGCCCACAGAATTCGGACACTGGTTACATCTCACGGATCACGGACGCAGACACGACACACAACTGTACCTTCTCTCGACGAGTTGGCATTCATTCGGAACTTCGTACGATCTTTATGGAAATCGTTACTTTGTGGGTTTTTCGAGAACGCCGAGTTTGAATGCGTTGCCAGAAATGCAAAATCCAGGATGGAGAATTAGATAATATTGACGTTGGCAGGGTTTTTAACTTATTTTTGGTAAATATATATAATTTTCTGATAGTTGGTTGTTTAATTAGGATGGAGAATTTAATATCGTGATTTTAATTTCAACATCTTTAACTTTAGGTTTATTTTGACGGATTTCGATTTTTTAATTTTTTTTTTAGTGTAAACATTAAAATTTAAATATCAGCAAAATTTAGAAGAATGGGTACAATTTTTGAATTGGATATTTTAACGCTAAAAGTAATTAATTTGTCTAATCTTATAAAAGCTCTTCTCCTCTTCATTCTCAAAATTTAAATATTAGATTAAATAATATATTTCTGCGGATATTTCTTGTAGACATATTAGCCTCTCTATTGTTTTTAATGTAGCAGCTATTTGTTGTATTTAATTGCCGAAGATTGAGTAATTAGGTGAACGATGTAAATACTACGGTCAAAGGTGACCCAGTTACACAAGAATTCGCCATCTTTGACGGCCTATATCACACAAGGGAAGTCTCGGATGTGACCTTGACCGATATTGATGAAATTTGATAGGTGTAGGTGGTCAGCAAACTTTTTAAAAAAGTACTTACGAAAAATTGAGAAAAACACGTAGTTAGATATATTTGTAATTCAGACCGGGTATTTGATATTATATGTAGAATGTAAATTGAAAAATGTTTTATGGAAATGTGCATTATTTTGCACAATATTTCTTCTACGTAATTATTTCTTTAATTCTCATTAACGACACAGTATTAATAATAAAAATAATAATAATTATTTTTAAACCAGACATCATAACTGCCCTAGTCATATGCAATTAATTATAATCAACCATCGTACACTAAAGAATCTTTTTTATCCGTAAACAAATAATAACAGTACTAAAAATAATTATTATTTACGGATAAAAGAACTATTAGCGTACATCGGTTGGTTACAATTAATTGCATGCAGATTTTGCCATACTGTCAAACGCACGTTCTCCAAAAATGGCTGACGATCACCGCCTACAACTGAGTGTATTCTAGATATAGCGCTATCAAATCACATTGATACCGATAGCGGTAACATCTGCGACTTCCCGCGCGAGTAACCATGCAGGGTATTTGAAAGCTTCGAACGGCATACGCGCGACAGCAGGCTTCGGTAGCTCAGGTACTCGAAAAATCGTACTTTCGGCCAACCGTTTGGGAAAAGGTATCACTGTGCGACACAGAGACACGACACACGACACGATACTACTACGATAGGGTACCGATATACCGATGAATCGGGCATCGGGCGCACGCACTAGCACATGAACGTTTATATCTGATTTAGATTCTCGTACGGTGGTCATCGAACAGCCGTCGCATTCGTGCAAACTCTGCGGTAAAACGTTTTGGAATCGGGACTCGATGTACAAACACATGAACATGCACAAAGGGACGACACAGTGTCCGGTGTGTCATAAAGTGCTGAGTCGCACGACCCATATGAAGAGACACTTAAAGAATCGGCACGGCTGGCTGGGGATGGGGACGACAGCCGCCGCCGCCGCAGCCGCAGTCGCGAACGCCGCCGCCGCAGCAGCAGCCGCATCCACCGGTGGGAACGCCTCGGGCTCGGTCTCCGGCTCGGTCTCGGGCTCCGGCGCCGCGACCGCGACCGGGACCGCCGCCGCGACGAGCAACGTCAACGTGAACGCCACCGGCGCCGCCGCCGCCGCGAGCGTCGTCCCCGTCGACGCATCCGCCGCGACGCCCGCCCCGCTTCCGCTCACTCCCATTTCCGTCTCCTCCGCGGCGATCGCCCGGCAGAACGCCGAGAGCCCCACCGACGGCCTCGAACCGAACGCCACTTACACCACTATACGCATTAGGGAGAGCAGCGTCGAACGAATCACCTCTAGTCCTATTCCTTAGTGCGAATTTTATCCCTAAGCCGACCACTACACACCACCACAACTACTACCACCGCAACAACCACCACCACGACAACAATCACAACAACGTAGAGACACCCGTCGACGTTACAGAGATGGGATAGTCCACGAGACGGGACACCCGCCCCCATCGATCCTCCCCCCTCGCGGAAACCAATCCTCGTCGTCCGCTCCGCGGATCTCGATGAATGGTTCGTGGCCCGTGAACGTCCGAACCGCCGGACAGGTTCTAGCCCGTTGCGGACGAGGACCTTTGAAAGTACTAACTTATTTATCGGAGTCCTTAATTTATGGGACACCACGTGGCCCGTTTTATTGTGTACATAACGTATGCTCGCAACCTCGACGGCAAGACGCGCGCGATGATGACGTTCGTCCTCGATGGGCTGGACGAGGTCTGGGCGCAACGGTTCGCCGAATTGAAAACAAAAAAGTGGACACTGTTCGACGGGTCACGCGGGCTCAAACCCAGCGCGGGCGGTCGCTATTTTCTCGACGCTTCGAAGACTCGAGCAGTTTCGTCGACGACGCCAACGAGTTTAAAAAGAGACGCGTTGGCGTCGGCCACCGGCTCGAGCAGTCCCGTACGTTTTCTTGTATTTTAGTCTTCGATCGACGCGTATTTTGAATCGCGACGATTCTATTTATCGGTCGCGACCCGTTCCCGCGCAGAGGATCAATCTATTATGAACTATCGAGACGATAGGAACGTAAGGAAGAGACGACGTCGACGTTAGGTTCGCGGGACGCGGACCTAAGGCCGGAGAGGAGGCCCTCGGTCGATCCGAGGGATGATCCTCGGGTACTTGGGAGCTGCGCGCGGAAGAAACGCCGATTGATTTCGATAGGATCGCGGCCGGGTTCTCACGGCTGTTTATATCCTTTGCAATCTATTCCACTCTAGTCGTCGACGGGATACCTATACTCGTGTAAAAGATGCCTGTCTTACGCTGTACGCCCTAGTCATTTGCGCATACGCGCGCGTGCGTGTCGCGCCTACCTTTATGTATATGTGTATATGCATGTATGAAAAGAGAACGACGAAGAGGAGGAACGAAGAGAGTGCGAAGAGTTTACGAAGAGTCCGACGAGATAGATCGGAGAAGAAGAGGAGGAGGAGGAGGAGGAGGGATGATGGATGGAACGGGAAGAATGGAAGACGAAGAGGCGAAACTCCTAAGTAAACGATTTTCTATCCAAAGACATACAGACGGGAAGAATACTAAAGAGGCAAATTATTTTATCTAGTCAAAATGAGTTCGGTACTTAAATAGCGTTAAGGAGGAATGTGCATCTTTCTTCGTGCGATCGATCGCGACCGTGAAACGATTCGTGGAGACGGTGAGACTGAACACGCGAATATCGTTTAATTGTTTATTCGAGGCTCCGATCGTTTCTCTCGGCCGAATCGTTCCGATCGGTTCCTAGGCGATTTCCTGGGAATCCGGAATCGACGAAACCTTTCGGGTCGCGCGCGCCACGCTTTCGTTTTTTATCCGCGTACGATTTTACGGCGGACAAACCTCGTCGGAGACGAACCACCGCGGATCTTCGTTTTTATTTCGTTACCAGAGCGTCGAACGTCTCGACGGAGCCCGGACGTGTTTCGTTTTTCATCGGAGTGTATGGAATTTACACTGCAGTACCAAAGATCGTGCCATTTTCCCTGATCTATATTGTTTTAAGATGAGCGGCGCGTGTTGCCCGTTCGGGCAAACCGGGGATCGGCCGCAATCATGTGTTTCTCTCGTACATACTCATGTATTTTAAATTTAAGCTCGGCGACCCGTCGAATTTCCGCACGGCCAGCCCTGAACGCGCATAACCGCCGCGCGTTGCACACGCGCGCATACGTTTAATATAAATATACATATATACACCCCGTACGCGTACCGTACGCGTACCATCGTACGCATACGCGTGACTATGAAAGAATTTTATTTTTCGTTTATATGTTTATCGCGTCGACCACGCGAATGTTAACGCTCCACAATTATTTTTATGTTATAATCTTTTCTCTCGCTCATTCTTTTTTCTTTTTTGTTGTGCTTTATTGTTTGTTCGTTTCTCCTTAGTTGGAATCTTGTTTTGGTTCGCTCTGACGCCATTAGAAACGAATTTTAATCCAAAGAGTCTTGCCCCCGTCGACACACGTGGCGTGCACGTGGCCGCACATGCTGTACACACGCGCGTCGACAAACGTGCCCGAACCCTCGTTTCTGGGGCCTTCCTAGCGACGTTTCCCGACGTCTACCGATCTCAGTTCCGACCAGTGTTCGCAGGAGGTGAGCTGCGCAAGGAGTGGGGGTGGTGACGCACAGCGACACGCCGCGTTTACCGCGAGGACATTACACATATTGGAATGGATAATAAGTCATTGCGTTATATTGCGTTACATTGAAAAAATTGTATTGCTATGACAAAACTCGCAATGACTTATTAGTCGACCCAATAATTCCAAACTACGATCGCAACGCGACGGCAGAGCCTCTTACAATGTTTACAAAATAGACGCAGCACATGTTGGACTCCCGCGCATGCGTCGTCTACCCCCACTCCTTGCATAGCCTTTTCCTACGAGCACTGGGTTTCGGGCAACGTCATCCGACCTGCCCCAACGGTCGCTAATACATGTATCGATCGGAAGCAATTAGAATACGCTAAAATAATATTCGGCTGAAATTTGAGAAGCCCGGAGATACCGAACCTAAGCGCGGTGTTGTAAACATCGACCTCGCCCGACTAGGAAGGCCCCGCTTTTATCTTTATTTTCAATCGTGCAATTATTATACAAAGAGGCTTCTGTTATTGGATCAACGAGGGAAACGATCCATCGATGACGCGAATTGATCTCTTATCCGCGGTTTCCTTTCGAATGCAAATCATTGCTGTATGCCAAAGTCACGGAACGTTGTGAATCGCGTTGCAACGGGTCTGATATTGTACCATGTATTCTGTATATGTATAGTATATGATACACAAGTATATAGTATATGTATAGAGAACGCGAGAGCTTGATCGCGACGTGACCAAGTACAAATCGAAGCTAGTTTAACACTTTACACGCGCGAGACCGGAACGACCTGGTCGTCGTTCTCGCGCGATTACACAATAATTGGTGCGCGTTTGTTTATTCGGTCTTGAAATCGGTTAACGATCGAATCGTAACCGGCGCTGCGCCGACCGGCCGCGTGCGATTCGTTTTCTTAGAGGCTTTTAAACGAGATAGCAAATCTTCCTCCCAGCAATGATCAATAGCTGCTTGCGTTCATATTTGCGATCGCATGCGATACCGTTTCGTGCTTGTTCTACTTTGCGTCGCACAACTTGCACGTTTACATTTTATTATGTAATTTCGACAGTCTTTTTATCGGAATTAGCAACACTTCGCTAGTAGCACGAATCAATGTTTAGAGCGACACACACGGACACGTACATATACATTTACTTTCGCTCGCACTGCAGGAGACACACACACGCGTACACACGACACAACAAACAAGCGCGTACACGCGGCCACATAGACGGAGACGTACACAGTGGACGCGTAAACGGAAGCATACACACATACGCGCATACATAACAGATTTACAATGATGTCTATATTTCTTCGTACGTTGATTCTACTTCTTTCCTTTTTTTTTATTTATGTTAGCTTACGTTACGATGTAAGTTTAAGTTCTGTGAAGAACGGGAAAATACCATAGAGATGCATACTCGCGTTTATTTACACACGTGTATGGTAGCCGTATATTTAATTTAAAGGAAAAGAAAACGAATGTGCACATTCCTCAGAAGCCATAATACAAATAAGTACAAGATTGCCAATTATTACCTTAGACGAATTGATATTTCTTTCTTTGATTATTTATGAAAATAAGAAACATTACATATATATTATATATATGTATACATTGTATATACATATTTATATATATGTGTCTAAACACATAAATATATATATCTATATACAGGTGTATACATAGATCTATAAATATATCTATGTATATATAAACGGAAAAGTATATATACATATATATATATACACACAAAAATATTATAATATATCATTACGTAATCCTATGTTTGGCTTATGCGAGTTAACGATGTAAGTGAAACAAAAAAATTTATGTGTGAATAAAGTTTAAACATGTGAATTGAACCGAGTAATTTTTCTTGATACGAGCACACCGAGCCGGACACGTTCTCGTCTAAATTTTCGCACGCGTACGCCGTAAGATGTTGTTAACCGTTGTCGTTGCGCAATTATTAAATGCGAACCGTCGAATAAAGTAAGTATGCGACCGGCCGAACGAGACTCGAGATCGTTGCGACGAACGCGGACCACGAAGCCGACGATGCGACACAGCGGGAATCGCCGCGATTTATCCGTCGACGGGACGTATCTTGCCTATTATATGCGGAAGAACGCATCTGCGAGATCGATCACGAGATTACCAGATCACCAGATTACCAGATTAACGAGATTACGGGGATTACCGGATTAACGAAGTTACCAGATCACAAGATTACAGGATTACGAAATTACGGGATCCCGGTGTGCGGTGGTTTTGTTCGAAAGGTTATGTTCGATAGGTTTTGTTCGGAAAGCGGCGTTGCCGCGCGGTGTAATCGGGTTTCACCCGCCGGCAAGCCCTATCGCGTCGCGTCGTTTCGAACTACGCTTGAAAATCTTCACGCTTCTCACTGCCACGTCTCTCTATTTTCTGTTCGATGTTGGCACACTAATAGCAATCGGGACGCATCGCCGTCTGAACACGGTCGATGACGGTAGCTGTCACGATAGAACCAGAAATTCGAAGAACTAGTTGGAACGCTGACGTCGCTGTTCGGCTCGAACAGCGCCTATTACGCGTTCCGATAATTTGTGAATCCGAGCGATCGAAACAGTCTTCCAAGCTTGAACAGTTCTTGCGCGAACAACCGCAGAGGCGAACGTTTCTTGCTCGGCACTGTTCTTCTATGGACGCTCCTTAATGTCCTGTTTTCTCGCAAGATTTTAAACATAGGGATATAGCATAATGTTTTGACAATTATTAATAATTCATTGATTTATAATAGTAGTAAATTATATTAATCCTTTGCAGTCGAGCAGTGACACTAAAAAATTATCATATGGCTTTTCAAAATAATTTTGGTGTTGTAGAATTTGTTTATATTCAATTGCATATATATAAACTACACTAGGTTGTATAAATAAAAGTACGATTGGTCAGAAAACCTATATTGGATTATTTTCAATAATATTAGGTAATTGTAGTACATTAATATTAAAAATTATAATTAATAAACATAATTCTGTCACCCACGCGGCAGTAAAAGCGTTCAACGTTAAACAACACTAAAATCAGCTATTAGTTTAGACAAATAACAACAAGACATTTATTCTGATTTTTCCAATATTTTCCGCAAATAATCGTGAATTAAAAAATTAAAAAATTAGTGTAAACCTAGCGTTAATCACGCTCAAAAATATTAATAAAAGAAAAGATGTACCCGGTGGAACAGCGTGCAAGGAACGTTCGCACAGTCGAAGCACGAGCATTGCTTTAAAAGTAGTTGACCCCGGGAATCTGAACCGCGAATCGGCCACCGATTATCGGAACGCAATGAAAAGTGAAAATTGATTGGAAAGTGCAATCGTCGGTTGATCGTCCGAATGAACCGAGGATCCACGATCCGATAGTGGCGAGACAACAGGCGCGGTAACAGTAGCTACAGTTTTCCCAGGTTAGCGTCGCACGGTTCCCGGTCGAGAATTTCTCCTTAGCTGCTACGATCTGTGACGGAACGATGAAGCCACGGAAACAAAAGTGCGACGCTAACGAGGGAAAGTTGTACAGTAATGCCTCGACTCCTGCAGGATTGTTCTTCCTCTCTGAGGAAGACCCGCAGTTGATCTTAGCATTGAATCGTCGAACTAATCAGATAAAAGCAACTTTTTCGAAGCGGACCAGAGAGGTTTGCAGGAGTCGAGGTATCACCAGCGTAGTCGAAAAGATAAGATACGCGCGGAGTGGGGGCAGGCGACGCATGCGCGGAGTCGCGGCGTGGCGCGTCTACCGCGTTACTATAATCAGACTGCAGATTTCATGAAAAAAGTAAACAGGTCGAATACAAAATTAAAAAAACATTGGAAGAATTTGAAGATATCGTCACATTATTTTCAGCTTGCTACAATCGATAAGCCGGAAGAGATGTTTTTAATTTATATTGCTTGCAATTAACTTAGAGAACTTTTATTTTGCATAAAGATCCGCAGTCTAGCTATAATTCTGAACTGCAATCGGACAGAGGCCTTAGGCGTCGCGATCGTAGTTCAGAATTGCAACGTCCGCCACGGTAGACGCGCCGCGGCGCTGTGCGTGACTCGCGGCGCATGCGTCACGTATCCCCACCCCTTGCGTAACTTGTTATCTCGTCTACGCCGGGTGTCACTGTCTCGGGCAAGCACAGGTAGAGCAACGAGCAATCTAGTCTGTGTTACACGTGTTACTGTCCCCCCATTGTCTGACTGATTGATCAATGTAATTGATTAGAAACCAAGGAATGAGGAATCGGCGGGTGACGTGGCTGTTAATGTGTTGCAGGGGGGGTGGGACGCAATCGGAAGCATGTTGGCGATACAACTGGTCAAGTGGTGATGCAGGGTCCAGGGCGTTTTTCGTGCAGACTCTGCGGAAGCGTTTACAAGCACCTTGCTTCGCTGACCCAGCACCTTGAAGTGCATCGCAACCAGACAACCTGCATCCTATGTCACACCACTCTCAGTCGTAGAACCGACCTGCGGCGTCACATGCGTCTGAAACATAACATGCAATTGCAAAAAACGATCCAGAAGCAGCGCAGCTCGAAAAACGAATTGGACTCGTAGATTTCAAATGTTGATGCGCCGAGGAACATGCTTCTCGCTCCGCCCTGGTTTCTTTCTGTTTTTCTTTATTTCTTTACCCTCCCGTCGAGTACTCGCGCGTCGATTCTCCACCGTTTTAACCTTCACTCGTTCCGGTTCTGTTTTCCTTTCCGTTGCCGATTACGTTTACGTTTCGTTTCATTTTCGTTCGCGTCGAATACAGCAGCAGCAGCACCACCAACAACAACAACGACAACAACAACAAACTACGTTCCCCCCGTCTTCTCGAATCCACCTTCGTTCGACGATTCCCGGCCGACGCTTGCGCGTCCGTCGACTAAATTGCCGAAGCCGACACGCTGAACCCTAGCACGGAGTGTACAGTGCGTTTCGTTGCGATGGAAAAGCGATCAACCCTCGACTGGTATTTATATACCGGGCTCACCGGTCGCTGCAACATTATTGCGCTTTTACGCCGTGTTTTATTGAAACTTTTATTTCCCATTTATTTTATTATATTATATTAGGAAGCAAACGCAGCGTTTATCTAGCAGTATATTGACACTAAAAACCTACCGAGCTGATTTTATATTTTATATTTTAACCTCTCGTCACACCATAAAATGTCGAAAACGGAGATACTTATTTATTCATCTATTTATTTATTTATTTATTCGTAAACGGGAAAAGCGCGTTAGTTGGGATACAATGTCGAACGAGCGCGGAAGTTACAATGTTCTTGAAATAGATTCTACAGCAACGCCAAACAGGTCGTTAGTTATTGCAGGTTGTTGTTGTAGCAGTTATCGGCGAAACCGGTAACGCCGGTTGTTCGATTTCTGGCGTCAATGCGAGACTTGAACCTTAACTACTGCACCTATTAAAGCTTACGTAACCACTGTTAGCAGTCTGCGAGACCGTTCATGTTTATTGCGTTATTGTTAACTGAAAAGTGGCAAACAAAAGAATCGAGATCAATTGTTCCCGCTTTGCACACCAGTGATAAAAATAAATTAAATAGCAGCAAGTGTATTAAAGGCGTTTCCTTTTTCTTACAATTATATTAACGCTACAAATGACTAAGCAATTAGCAGCGGTCTCGCAAACCGGTAATAACAATAATAGTAATTAAAGCAGACGGGGCGCAATATACGCGCAGACCTGAAAGATCTTATTGCCGCATAAAAACAGCACGTAAAAGAGTAGGACAATTACTTCGGCCCTTTACGACCTTAAAAAAAAAGATAACAGATGTACATAACCGATGTACATAATTGGTTGAGTTTGTGTATAGTTTTTTCGTCGTTTGTTACTAATAGAGCTCGGTAGGTTCACCGTTAACGCATTCTCTTGCAATTTTTATTTAATGTCCATCACGACCCCGTCAGTCGTTTTTACCGGAAATCGTGTACCAGTGGAGGGTTGAACTCGCCGTGTAGATTTTCCTCGAAAAAAACTGTCCGTGCGAAGGGTGAACGCGATCGATGCGGAGCAGAATTCGTATCGCGGTCGCGCGCGTCGAAGACGGGACCTCGGAATTCGTGGTCACGATGACTTTCATTCTGGACACCCGTTGCGTTGCGTGCTCGAAATTGTCGGCGTTAACGTCCGCCGCGAGGATCCTTGGACTTTCGAAGCAGAATTACGAGGACAGTAACATAAGACTTAATTTATTTATCGTTCACCGATCTCAGTTTCGACCGGACCTACAATTAGCCACCGTTACGTTTGCCTTTCGTCCGCGAATGCGCGATTCCGCCGATCGGGGGAGATAATATTGCTTCGTTTCGCACCGGCCCGAGTTCTCCGCCTTAGCCTCGCGAACCCAGAACCGTCTTTATTTAAGAGTGTGCGAGCTCATCTTCGATTTTGTATCGATTCTAGTCATTAATGTACGGCGCTTCGTTACTGTACCGTCGCCGAGACGCCGTCCGATTGCCCTCGCCGCACTCGAGACGCCGGCGACGACAGATTTTGTCCGATCGATGTTGCGTTCGCGAAGAAGATTAGGGTGTATAGTTTTCTTCGAGACCGAGGACGACATGATGAAACAGTTGCTCGACGAGCGATCGTTACCAATGACGCGCAAAACGAATATTCTACGTTAGTTGACAAATAAATAGCGTATAGAGACTACATTGTGAGATGTCCATATCAATAGAGAGAAAGAGAGAGTGAGAGAAAGAGAGAGAGAGAGAACGATAGAAACAGACAGAGAGAAAGGGAGAGTGAATTACAGTGTTACGAACGCGGGTCACGTTATGGTAAAAAAGACGAAATCAATCGGAATGTTACACCGACTCTGTTTACACGTCCGTTGTTCGCATACTCGATCTTTTCGTTGCGACCAAGATGGATTTTAGCTGCTTCGATGGAGCGCATAGACAGTGCCTTACACTCGAATAGTTTTACAGATTTACAGTATTGACTTTCCAGATGTTTACCACAGTTGAACGCGTATGAGAGACTATAAGAGAACCGACAATTTTATTCCTTTGTTCTTTTCGCCGGTGGCTTCGTGTAAACATTGTCTCTGTGTGTACGGGATTCGAAGAACACTTTCGAATGCGACAAAATTTCGAGGATCGTCAGATCCGGTGTGTGGAAGCTGCGAATCCGTTCTACGGCTACGACGACCCTTTCGTTGCTTGCGTCCCCCCTCTAACGAGAAACGCCGTTTCCCCGGGAGGCTTTCGATTTCGATCGAACACCTTCCGACTCCACTCCGTTGTTCCGACCGCTGGTCGATGGACCGTCGGTCCTTTGCACGGCGTACGAAGGAGACATACTGGCCCGACTCCATCCCCACTCCTGTGATCTTAAAGCTTTGCTTCCGATATGGTCCGCTAGGGGAAACTTTCGTGCCATCGGTGAGACTTTCTTTCGTGTGCGAGTGTCTGCTGCGGTGGCCGCTACAATAATTTAACCGCACGCGGAGCGCGTATGTCGTACAATTTTCGAACAGCTGTCACTGGAAACATAGCAACACTATTGACACCAAAAAATTTCAGAATATAACTTGAACGTTCTAAAACATTGTTTCTTTTACTAGATCTTGATATCTCACGTATAAGTAGATTTAATTAATTGTTAACTCTCAAATAGTGAGTGGTTCATTCGGGTCCCGAGTTACGAACATTCAATCTAAATTTTGCGGCAGTCGTATGTAATTATTAATTATTAATGTATAAGGTTTATTTTACTTTTTCGAAAATAGATTGTAAAACATTTTTATCCAGTGTGCCTCTAGCGGGAGCTCGCGGAAGCGAACTTTTAGCGTCACAGAAATTTCGTGGCAGGGCGAACCGTACACGGTTCGCGTCTCATTCGTACGCCAATGTCCTCCGCATTCGCTCCAACTTCAGTTTCCTCGATGTCGAGAAGAACCAAACGCGAATATTTCGCACGCGGGAGCTCGTGTCAACCGAATGTGGGATGATCGGAACAGATTTCGGTAAAGCTCGCAGCTTCTCGCGAGCTTGCAAAAAAGCTCTCTTTTGCGATCGTCCGCGATTAACGATCGATTCAAAAAAAGTCGAACTTTTACGTATTGGCTATATTGTGTACCGCTTTATTGCGATTCGTTCGATTTCCAATGATCAACGTTGCTTGAGAATCTTATGCTATAAGTCCTATGTGTACGTTGTTATATTATATCCAATAAATAAACAATGTTTCATTGACGTGTAATTGATAATTACGATAATAAACGAAAAAGAAAAGAAAGAAGAGAAGAACACGAGCCTATAGAGAGAGGTTCCGAAAGTTCGATTTTTGTTTATGTTTCTCTTTCGATTACGTAGATCGGCATCGCCGCCTGTTATTATAGTTTCGAACGAGATCGATCGATTGTGCGCGCGCGGCGGTCGATTCTTTTTAGAAATGGGACCAGAAACTTCGTTGCTAATTTCTGTTATGCAATGACATTACGTCGTTGTCGATTTCTACTTTTTTTTTATTGGTAAATCCATGTGGTTTGTTGTTAGAGGGTCTGGTGTTATGCACGGCATAACATTGTTTACGGCTCTCAGACAATAGGACTGAGAAACTCGCAAGAACTCGCAGCTATTTTTAGATTTTGCGGTTGCAGTAATGAGAACCACGTTATGTACCGCAAGAAGGAATTCACTCTAATAGATTCTAAAAAAAGTTTTTTCACTAAAATTGTTTGCTATACCGCGAATGTCACCCGTTGTGTAACTAATTCTTCTATTATTGTAATTGAACTGCGGATCGTATGCATTTATGAGAAAAATGTATAAGTGAAACATAACAGTGAAGAAATTGAATGAAACAAAAAATGTTAATACCTCGATAACAAGTTATTAAAATTATTTATTCTATGTCTCGCAATGCAGTCAATTTTTATTTTGCATACGGATCCGTAGCCTAATCAGGATACATTGAAACAACATTTACATTTGTTTAAACAATCAGAAGGTAATTCTGACAGAAGATAAACAAGATTGTCGAAATTTAAATAATTTCCGTTTCAGTGTTCGTAGTTATTAGAAGAAGTAAACGTACAAAGTTATACATCTTAGACAATAATAAATCAAACCACGTGACAATTTACCGCTCACAAAACAACCTCCCACTTTTCTCCCATTTTCAAAGAAAATCGACCGCTGCCCGCCGTTCCCTCAACGAGCAAACGTACCGTGCAGAGTTCTTTTCCTCGTTTCCCTTGCCGAACAATGCGTTTGTCGCAGGATAAAGCACTTAGTCGTAGGATTACGTAGATTAAAAAGCGTAGTTGTTCGCTGTTAAAAATCGCACGAAGCTTCGATGAAGAGAAAAAGGCTAGAAAAGCGAATGAGCGCGGTCGAGCGCGTCCGAGAGCCTGAGAAATCGAACGAGCGTGTGGGAGAACGAGAGAGAGAGAGAGAGAGAGTGAGGAAGAGATGAAGAGAGAGAGACAGACAGAGCTACTCTTTCCGTGCAATGAATCGCGTCGGATTCGTCGCGTTGTAATTAATCGAATGTCAAGCGGAACATGTACTTGATTGGTGCGAGACGTTTTTCTCTTAGCTCGTAATCCTTAGCCCGTAAGTAAGGTATGTAGAGCGACGGTCTGCGAGTTTGTATCGTGCCGGCGTGGGATGGGCCAGGCGAGCGATTTCAGCGATTTTAATTAAATGGACAGCCTGGCCATTCTCACGGGCACCGTCTCGTCGTCGTACCGATATCGAACGACGCTTCGTCCGTCGTATCCAAGAGTCAGTGCATTTACGAGAAACGATCAGTTTGCAACAAACAAACAGACGAACAGTCGTCCGGCGAGTCAGACAGTGTTCGCGAACGAAGCATGACACGGGTGAATAGCACACGCATACACACAGGACAGACAGACACACACGGTATACTATATATATATATTTCGGTAAGATGTTTTTTTGTTCCGACGCACCGCGTGCCTCATAGTCTCCCAAACTTCTTTGGCTCGCAGCATCCTTTGGAGATCCCAAGAATCTTTGCGCTTTGTCTATCGGGGCGGTGACAGCACTTTCCAAATCGAGGATTCAATAATCTAGGGCTTCTTAACCAGTTAGCTGTTGCAATCTCTTTGAAAAGCGTGCAAGCTACTTTAATTATACCGTACACGTTCGGTCTTCTTCGTGTTTTGTTTTGAAATACGACACTTTCGTCACATATATAATTCAACACTTAGCCAACCGACTGGCGAGCCCTCCCCGCTACGAAGTCGCCGCATGACCGACCGGGGAGATCTCCCGCCTTCCTCTTAGCAACGCGTTTGTTGTTCAGTTAGACTTGAGCTCTAGTTCTCTGCTGCGGGCTGCAATGAGCACACGAAAGGTGTCGGCCGCGCAGGCCAATGTATGTAGTACTATAATATTCTTCGGTAAAGCAGAAAATGAACGAAGAAAGCAGTGTTACGTTTTCCCGAATGCTGCTCTTTTTAACGCATTTTTAATCCAGAGAACAATTCGATGACTATGAAATGACGTGTGCAAAATTTCTGCTTCGCGTTGCAATAGAATTGATAGAGGAACGCGAGAATCAAGATTTAGACACCTTAGAGGAAGAGCCATCGAACACGACGGGAAGGACAAGACCGGCGCCGAGATATGACCCTGAGGGGAGACTGACGCAGGATTTCAAGAAACACAAACTCGTACCGATCGTGACAGGCGGTAAAAAGAAATATCCCCACCGAAAATGCCGCGTATGCTCCGTTAATGGAAAGAATGGGTATACGCGTTATATCTGCCAGTTTTGCAACGTTCCGTTACATAAACTTTCTTGCTTCGAACGTTACCATACTTTGACAAAATACTAAGACTGTTTATTTATTCTTTATTTCGAGTTTTGTGTAAACTATTTGTAACACGGGATAACGCATTACCCTAAAATGTAGTTGGCCGGTTAATAACAATTTTATGAGGTCTTCAGGGCTTGTAACTAGTAAAGATTAGTCTGCGTAACTTGGAAAAAAGCACGGCTGTGGCGCACGCGCGGTTGGCTAAGTGTTTAAACCGAGGTTTTTGGGGTAACGTAGCCTAATGGTTTCTTTTGGGACTGTTCATTTGGACGGTAGACACGTTGTACGCTTGCAGCGGACGGACAGTTCGACCGCAGATAACCGAATTTGACCGTTCGGCCGCCATGTTGGGAAACTATGACGTACTAAAACGCGCAGATCGCGTAATGCGACCGCTGCAGATACCGTCGCAAACTTTTCGTTTCGTTTCGAGAGATTCTGTTACGTGTACGTACTTCATTGTGAGCTTGTAAGTGAACTTCAAAGGAGAAGCGGTATAAAGAAAACTATGCTTTGAAATGTTATTACAGCAATGTAAATAAATCGATTTACAATGGAAGCTATCAGTATTGATGTTTTTCACGGAACGTGGAGGACGTCGCGAGACCGTATACGTGCTTCGGCGAACTTTTAACCCTTAACGGTCGCAGTCACCCTTAGAGAACCAAACATGACCGCCGAGAATTGCCGCCAGCAGTGGTTATTGTATTTAACACTAGAACTATCGAACAAGTCAAAACGACTGATTTTTTCTTCTACAGTTCCTGATATTATAAAAATACTTCCACAAGAAATTTTTAGGTATTCTTTTTTGTTGAAGTATATATTATAATATAAATTATACGAAATTTAAATAAATTTTCTAGTGTTAAATGCTATGAGAACAGTACGAATATTGCATCATCGACCGAGCAGGAGCGTCGATTGTATCCACTAGTCACTGTTTACTACGTATTTGACTCTAGATCTACCGCATCGTCGTGTTCGCTCGTGCAATTTTCTAATTTCAGTGCTGATACACTTATTATTTAATTGTTGCTTATTTATTCGCTTATTATTTTTCGTTAGCGTTAACAATCCTTCCTTGCCGACCAGCGAAATCACGAAATTTCGAGACGAGAGATAAATACGGAAACGAAATTATCAGCAGCGAAGAAGAATGGGAGTTCGATTCGCATGATCTGAAATGCAAATATTTTGCGTCGAGGATTCCGAGCCTGATTCTGACTGTGACAGTGATAACAGCAGAACGAAGAAAAGTTCAACGCCTTTGAAGCCGATTGGAATGAGAATGTCGACGTGTATCGTTGGGATCACGTTACGGATATCGACAATGATTAAGAATATTTTACCGGCGATCCAATTAATAATATTGTACAGGATACGAGTGAATATTATTTGGAATACGTGGAGGGATGTTGAAAAGACAGAATGCCATTAAACAATAAACACGAACATTGACGAACTAACGAAAGTAAGTTATATTCCTTTTTTATAGAAATACGTTTACCAGAGAGACATTTATTTTTTGGATGCTGCGTTCGAAACAAACCCCCTCTTCCGACAAAAGTTTCCAAACACGTTTACAAAAGGCTTGTGCTACCTTCGACAGTAATAACTTTCCAACCATTGTGTGCCGAGTAAACGCATCGGTCTGACCCTTGTACGGGACATACTACCTGTTATATCCTTCCTTACCATGGAAGACTAACGTCGGAACGATTAAGTAATCCAGTATTACCTGTATCATATACGCCGCCAGAATACGTTCAAAATTGTGTAAGAAGTTAACGGATAAAACGGAGAAGGATCAGCAACAGAAGGAAACGGAAGAGGCGTGCCTGCAGAAATAAAGAAGCCAAAATTTGCCGCATCAAGGGAGCGGAGTTTCTTGTCGGAAAAAGTCATTAATTATTAGCAGCCTGGAACGATAGAACGGGTGGTGTTACCTTACTCGGCGCTTGGAGTAAAACGGAGATAGAAACTGCGACCGAAACACGAAAAGTCCTCGACGCATTTGCAGTTTGTTAAAAAATATTAATTTTTCAACTTACAGGTAACATACAGACGCAATCACAAAGCCAACATAACATTCCCCATATGAAGGACCGACTCGATGGGAGGTTACATATTCTTCGCTCGGGTAAGAAAAATGATTGCCGGGTATGTTCCGACAGAATTAAAGGCAGAAGACGAACCTCTATACATTGCTCGACGTGCATCGGAAACCCGCCGCTACACATTGGCGATTGCTTTGAAAAGTACCACACTCTACTTAATTTCAAGCAATAACTCCATTTAGGAAATAGAAGCTCGATCATTTTAACACCTTGGGCGAGCAGCATTGTGCTCGACTTTCAGAAATCAAATTCCTGAAGGCTCACTCGGACCTGATATAACATGAAATGTGTACAGAGTACCCAAGGTGTTAATACCATTGTTTCACATGCAAATAAATCAATTCCATAGATACTCTTTCTGTTTCTTATTATCACTAGCAGTTTCTATCTAAATTCAATTTGATATTCTCTCGGCCCTGCTGACGCATACTGCAATGAAACGGCGGCTAAAGACTAACTGTGAACCATATCTTTTCGTACTGCTGGCATATATACTGAAGCAAATCCGCGTCGACCGTTAAGGGTTAATTAGTACTGGCGTCTGACAATGTTGTGCTTACACGTTGCGCGAATCTGGGAACCTGCACAAACAATTCTCAACTAATTTATTGCTCGCGAGATCACCGCTGAGATTCTTAGAAGCTAATCTGGATCAACGGATTACGCGTGTTTGGCTTTTTCGTTTGACAAGTTCGATTTAATTTTCACCCAAACATAGGTAATCCCGGATGGAATCGTTAAGGATCGTTGATCGAGGATCTACGGGGGCAGATCTAAGAGTCTCGGTGCGTCGAAGTCCTCGTTACTTCGTACCGGTTTATCGATTCGCCAACGAATCAACGAATTGCGTTTAAAACAATAAACACACTGACATCGTTTGCTTCAACATTTTAATGATTTCCTCCTCGTTCGAGTTACAATCTTGCATCGATAGGTGAATGGTAGTGATGCACTTAATGGCTATTGGTTATTTTACGTGAACGATGAACGATCGTAGAGTAATTTTGAAAAAGTGACACGATAGAAGCATTGAACGGGACAACATTCGAATAAGAAATAAATAAACAAAAACAAAACTATTCTGTTCGTTATAGTGTTAGTTATAAGAAGAAAATGAATTTATAGAGTTACACGCAAGGACACCGGCATGGAGTTTGCATTCGCCAGGATCATTCTGCGATAAATGCGGTATTTCGTTTACGACGCAGCACGCTCTTCTACGGCACATAACATCGAAACACGAAGAAACACGACCTTCTACCGCGTACTGCAGCATCTGCGAGCGATTTTTCAAAACAAAGTGGAGCCTGGCCACTCATAACAGTAAATACCATAGGAACTGAATGAGTCGTAGCGACAGTCAGTCCAGTGTTGGTCGATCTTCCGTTCGATCGCGAGTTGGATATTGTGAATTGCAGATTATAAATTGCGAATTGTTTTCGGATCGGGTCTCGCTTCTGTACCGGCTTCCAAGAGTTTCGAATTACCGATAGGCCAAAAGAGCGACACGCATTCGTAGCGCAAACGGATCCTGTCGAGCATCGTATCGTCGAAACTGAGAGACATTGAGGCTCTACGGATGAATTATTTTATTAAATATTTACTTCAATTCTAGATGTAACCGTTCGTTAATCATATTTAGAAACAAAGATGATCGTTGAGTCCTTGCAAGCACAGCGCGCATGTAGTAAACGTTGGAAAATATCTGAATATTTTCGTGGCTGATCTTGTACATTTTTTTTAACGTTCGTATCAGCGTATCAAACTGAGGAATGTCGTTATTGTAAGCCTCCCCTCAATGCGAGTACCAAATGCAATACCGATCCACCTTGAACTTTATAGTCTTGCGCCGTTTTGTCATCGCTCCTAGAAAACAACAGAACATTTAGTTATACCTGTCCTACGGTATATTTTCCCTGATATATCCAAGAAACCAAGTTTCTGACCGCGAATCGAATCCCAAAGACACAAATACGTTGCACGGTTTATGCAAATTATATAAGTTCATTGTAATTATAAGATGCATTTGATTCACAAACAAACAAATAAAAAAAAAAACTTGAATAAATAACGTTGAAACATCGTGATTGATGGAACAGGGACATGGAGACCGAAACCACTATGCGAGTCAGGTTCAATATGGACTACGGAAAGTCACTTTCCAGAGTACGTTCCGTCGACACCAAAGAAGATGAACGCTACAAGAAGATGTAAGGTTTGCGCGACTAGAGGACTGAGAAAGGAATCTCGATACTATTGTGCTTTTTGTAATGTAGGATTATGCGTAACGCCTTGCTTCAAGGATTTTCATACCACTCTTGACTACAAATAAAGCATTCGAGCCTAATTCTCTCTACAAAGAACATGTTTCTCACACAACTGTATAAATATTTCTACTTGCAATTATACCTACATTTGCTTTCCAGAGAATATTAATCGTTGCTGTTGCGGAGGTATACCTTCCTTCTCTTCTACCCTTTCCTTGATCCTTTCTACTTTATCTGTGGGTTCTATATCTATTTCGATCTATGAGAACAACAACACTCTTGATAACTATGAGTCTCGCAAGTTTGCCTATCTTTCAACAAAACACTGTATTTATATAATATAACAGTATAACGACACAATGTATATAAAAAGGTAAACTTGATGAATCGATTAGTTATTAACAATACAACAGAACGTCAAATTTTCTATTCTTGGATGATAAAAACAATCTTGCTGAAAAAAATTATCTCGTTACTTGCTTCCGAGATGTACATTGGAAAACGTAACAGCACGTTCATAACAACGAATCAATGGTACATTTATAATATTTTCCAAATTACTTGCCTCTTTCCCCGTGAGAGTCTGAAACAAGGTTAGAATATACTTTCCAGTGGAACTGTAGAAATGGTAGCTCGAATTCCGCCGGTGATTGTTCTTACCTTCACTTTAATCAACATCTTTCACGCTTTATAAAGTAATCGAGTAATTACTATGAGATTATAAATTAAATATTGACACAAACTTATACCGCAGATCACCTGTGCTTTCAATAAAAAATGCTATTTAACTATAGTCAGTTGAGGCCAACCGTGTCCCCATCTGACGGTAAATTGTGAAGTAAAAAACTAAATTACGCACGTATACAGCGCCATTTGTAATCATAAATAAGTTTTATTATAGACCAACTACTCCATGTGTTTTCTTGGCACGCGCTTGTATGATTTTAAATTTAAAATCCCACTATACGATGTTTATTTAGCATTTTCACGTCGCATATGACCTTATATAGGAACAAGTACATTATGCAAATTACATATATGAATGAATGTCCTTAACAACATGGTAATTGGTCTACTTATACATCTCGTATGTGATCCGTGTATCTATTGTGACCTTGACATCAAAGTTTTAAAAATGTTGATGCTCACTATTGCTTTAAGATTTAAACTTTAAAGTCAAATCAACTAGGGTATACAGGAAGTGTTAAATATGGGACTGGTTTGTCTTAGACCCTAAGCTTTAGATTTTAGAGGGAAGAAAAGGAATGAGTACGCATCGTGATCTTCATGACTATAGTCAAGACGTCAAGGCTTCTAGAATCACCCGGAACCGGAATTGAAGATTTATCTAGCCTGGTGGCGCCAGGAGAACCGACAATTTTTAGAAGCGTACCATTATTTATGCAGGTGATTGCACGACTGTTGATCGATCGCACAGGTGTGTTACGGAAATATCTTGGAGCATTCTAAGGTTACAATGCAAGTGGAAACAAAGTATCTGTCGTAAACAAGATCTATTTACAATTTACATTAACACACTGTCTTCGTACTCCAATGAGATTTCATTGACTAACTGTCAATCATAAGAAGAGGACGCTGTAATCAATCTTCATTTTTATGTAAGAGGATCAGCAACCTAAATCACTAATTATTTACCGCGTCGGTATTTCAGATCGATTGACACCGGACCCCACATGGTGATTAATCTATTTCAACATCTCATTTATTTATATTAATTTCATATATTTCTAATACTGTTCATTATTCAAATGATTATTTAACACCGTTCATACTGTCACACAACTAAAAATGTTGAATGTGTTAAAATTATTCATTGATATACGCATTGCATACAAATGCAATCTCAGTCGTTTCTGCAATCAATTAAACAACACTCACTTTGGATTGAATAATCTCAATTTTTAACTTTACCTTAGGTTTATGAATTATAATTACAAGTAATATCACATATTGTACAACATATATGGAACTGATATATCGAGATACAAACACAGTCGTTGGGCATAGATTTTCTTCTTAGAGCATAGAAATTCTCAAATACTTCAATACTTTACATCTTCAGTTTTTCTTCTTGCGCAATAAGTTGATTCTTTATTTTTTGCAGAAGCTCTTTCTTAACAGAATCTGGCACAAGCGTTCTTGCTTTGGTCGTGACCACAGAAAGTAGCTTATCATAAGTAATATCGTGGCCATGTTCTTTTATTAATTCCTTGCAGATTAATTTTACTTGATCTCTCCAACCACACTCAACCAAACGACGACGTAATAATTCCTTCAATCTAAAACAAAAATAACAGTATGGTAAGTTACTATTTCTGTGCAACCAGCTGTAACAATTATGAAACTTTTACTAGATTTTAAATATAATAGATCCGAAGTGTTGATTTATCGCATTAGTATTTAAATAATCGAAACCGTCACACAACATTGGAATTGACAATCAATATAATAATAAATACAAAGGTACTTGCCCATCACGATCACCAACCATCACTAGCCTTTGGTGCGGAGCAGTTTTCATTATGAATTTTTACTTGATTCGCTTAAACTTATCCAGAGAATTCAAGTTCTTCGAATTCTGTTGAGAATAACTGCTTCGACGAACCCGGTTCACTAACAGGAAAGGTTATGTTGTGTTTTGTCTTGTTTTTCAGAACCATAACCTAACTTCGTCGTGTTCCGTACGCAAATCGTAAAATAACCAAGAAACATGATCAAGGATTGTAATTACGTTATTTGAATAGATTTTTCTTTGAAATCTCATTAACACTTTTCATATGTAGGCGCCGTAAGATTCTATAAGCGAATATTCTTCAGTTGTAAGTTGACGTTTCATTTTGGAGAAATATATTTCCGATTGTTTAGTAGAATCTATAGCTCGGTGAACTTAATATCATTGAAAATATATCTAAAATCATATTCTGACGTGAATTAGAGTTTATATCTAGGATACCATTATATTATACTAATTTATTCGCACGAGTTTATTTGCTTGAAGATGTTGATAATAAAGTTTAACTATTTTTTAGGAAATGGTTTCTGTAAGGGTGATTAATTATATTCCATTTAGGAGACTGGCAGCTGTCTCCAGTCTATCAAACGTACGTATTTTTTCTCATTACAATCCAGTGTGTAATGTTCCACAAAGCGTGTCGTACTGCACAAGAAAAACGCTTGTTAAGTCCAATGTCGAGGAACAAGATAGCAGGGTACAAGTCGGATTTGCGGAAGTAGGTAAATTTCATACAGGTATCCCATTAAACGAGCCATTAAGAAGTCTGTGGTTTTCAATGTCGTTTGTATTTCAGTTAAAGAGAACACAAAATCTGTTGGATATTTAGGCGTAATAATTGGTGGTGTTGGGATCACCGGTTTAATGTTTTATATGATTTTCAATGAGCTATTCTCCAGTAAAAGTCCGAATAACGTTTACAGCAAAGCATTGGAACGTTGCAGAAAAGAACCCAAAGTGGTAGATGCTCTCGGAGAGCCTATAAAAGCTTACGGAGAGGAGACGCGTCGCAGACGTCGTACACACGTTAGGTAAGTTTCTTGCGTTGCCCTGATAGTGCTCCATTCACACCTATAATTTTTACAGTCATGCTACGTTCATAAAAGATGGAGTGCAGCACATGAGAATGCAATTCTACGTTCAAGGTATAAGGAGACGCGGCACAGTGACATTAGAAGTACAAGAAGTAAGTAATTCTCGGCGATTGCGCGTATTTAAACAGTGTTTAACATGCTCGAATTGATTACAGAACGAAAAGGGCAATTACGTGTACAGATACTTGTACGTATTGGTGGACGATATAATGCAAACTACTATAAAGATAGAAGACAATAGGGCCGAATACAACACCCACAACCCCGATACGGACTTTGATATAAATTGATATTTCGCACTCGCTCGAGTAGTTGATTTGATACATTGTATACAGGTGTGCTTGTAAGTAATCATACGCGTCATTTAATATGAATATTCTTTTGCGAATAAAACCGTAATGCTCAGGAAGGGGCGCGTTGTGTTTATTCTTGGCCAACAATCTTATAATAGTCACGACCGATTGCATATCCGATGAGCGCCGCGGTCAGTTCCCGCGGAGGATATGACTAATAATTTTTCTCTTTAAAGCGAGCACCTCTTTAAATAGTTGTGCTTCAGAAATTCACGGAACGTGGAATGGTTTTGTTTCAATGAAAGCCTTATCCGAGTCTGAAGTTCAAATGAGTCAACTGAGAATGTTTGCGCGACGAATAGTTTCCCGATAATTTTCCTCGATGGAACTACAGAGGAAGGGAGTTCCCCTGGTTAGAATATCTACCCACGTAAAAAAAGTGCAAGCATCGTAGCCATTAGCATTCGCCTAAAAATCAAGCGAAGGTTGAGCGCGGATCCCGACAGTCGCTGATCGACTTGCGAGCAGATCGACGGAACGCGTGGTCTCGATCGGTTCGCGGTCGCGCTTAGAATGCCTCGTGATATCATCGCTGGTTAGTCTATTTACCGGCGCTAGTTCTCCTTCTTTTTTCCGTCTGTCGTCGAACAAGGCGCAATCGGATAAATCACTGGTCCCTCGAAAGCAATTCGAAATTGCCGTCGGCATCAAGGAAATCGTACAGAAGCGGCGACTTTTTGCGCGCCGATGAATCGGTTGGTCTAACTACACCAGCTGCCCTTGATCGAACGATTATCGACGCGGGATCCAGGTTTCGCTCTCGAGAGCCCAAGAGCATCCACGCGACATCCGACGAATCGATCGGTGCTCGGATCTCCGACGCACGCCGCCGCTAGCGAGAACTCTGACGGTTGCCGACATGCGCGTGTTAACGTGCGAATACCAGACGCGGACCGCGTACGCGTGAATCTAAAACTCCGAACGCCGACGTCGGGAAAAACACCTGTGGAACGACCGCCGCCGCGGATTTATCATCGAGTCGAACATACCGATCCGAAATGGGTAAGTGCTGCGGCTGCTCGATCTTCTCGCGATTCAGAGCCGTCTTCAAACCCCAAACCGATGCAACAGATGGTCCGTCGGGGATTATCTGCACCAAAC